>LOND01001742.1:47655-63396 GCA_014220965.1 Paragonimus kellicotti | reverse complement strand
CACCCGGCCGGCCACCGCCCACGGTCAGGGGTGTGTACAATGTCAATGCTAACTGTTCCCATACCTACAACCCATTGGTCAAACTGTCGTACTGTAGGTCCTACCTATATATCCCCTGTATTGATTACATTAAATACTGAACGAACATTTCTTACATTATTACACGTAACTCACTCTGCGTAGACACTACGAACTCTCACTTGAACTCGCTTTCTTTGTTTACTTTGTACCGCCGCATTGGACTGTTTACGCTACCGTATTATTGGTTATTTGCTGACGGTTAAATTCCGTGCACAGAGTTCACTTGGTTGTAAGTTGTGTAATTTGCTAACTGTTGCTTATTTCTGTACAGAACCAGTTTTATCCGAGTAAACCTTCAACGTTCTGTCTTGTTCTGCCCTGAATCAAGAGGTTTACAGCTGCCCCGATAGACTGCGTATAGCCGAGAATCCTGATAGATTCTACACTCATATGGTACGATCGGACGTCGAATTTCATTAGAGCTATTTTGGTGAAAGATGCGAGATGTGATATCATATGAAATGAGCCTTTATTTGTCTATTTTTCTGGGCGTTGGTGGTATTTTCAACAAAGCTGTGCATACTGGATTACTGTTTTTTCCCTCCTCGTGGATTTTATTGTGTACTTTCTCAATCATTCAGCAACCACCCGTTTCGGCCTGGGGATTCAAGAATATGAAGTCGTTCGGAAAGGACGATATTTGGCTTGTCCTGGCCCGAATCCTCGCCTATCAAATATTTTTGGAAGTCTTAGAATCGGAATTTCAGGCAAAGTACCTACAGGTCATCAGTTATAAATGAGCAGCGTTTAATGGGAAAATTGAAATTACATCGAATAAGTGCCAAAAGTACTGGTTTGGTGATGGAAACTGTTTCCACCATCTTCGCAAAAATAGCCTGTTAGCTCACTTTTTCAAGTCTTATAGATGCGCCACTGCATGGTGCAATTTTCGCAGATGAAATACGTTTCATTCATATAGTATGAGCAGTGCTTCGATTTTGCGGCGTTTCTCAAGCATATGGTCGAGAGCTGGGAAATATACGAAACATACCAATGTTGGCCATTGCATTTCACACTCGAGCGCTGACCCATTTGATAGTGAAACATGTATGACAGTGTCTTCAGCTTTTTTGTCTGTACGATATTTGTACGATTCCTCCTTATTTGTAAGATTCCAGGTAGACGCTGGTCAACGAAACGTTGTTGTGAAAAGGAGTTGGAGATGACGCTATTATATGGCTGTTTTCATCTTCGGCGAACATGGAGCGGCGTAAGAAAAGGGTATCACGTCTCGTTCTATCACTGAGAATCTTCAGAGGGTGAATTCTGTTCACTTCGTTTCATAAACTGGATTGCAGGTCGCGTGACCGTTCACCGCGGACGAACAGATGGGCGGATACAGATGAACCTTCAAGCCGTCTTGCTGATCACTGAGAAGTAACCCCGCCAGCCAGGATACAAAACAACACACACGTTCTCATCAGTGTAAAACGTTACACCGCACAACAAAGCTGATTCGTAATCGACACGCTTCGACGACAAAAAAGATACACTAATATGCCACGCTGCAAGTATTCGTGACCTACATCAACGAATCTAGTCTCTTGATATTCCAACGACCGGGTCTTAATCAAAACGATCGTTCAAGACAACTTAGCTATTATCAGCTACGTAGTTCTCCCCTCGGTACACGACAGTATCACGCAGAAAACCTTGCCTTGTTCGTCGCCGTGCCCCTTAACTTCCTTCTTGAAGCGCTCGTCAGCTGCGATGAGTAAATGATGTGGGTACAGGTTTTTTAGTGTTTAGCCGTAGAGAAGGCTATAGAGTCATGCGACCTGACGTTCAAAAGAGCCTCCAAGGGAGCATGGCTACTAGTGTTGTGCACAGCCAATGTCCTTTGAAACTAAGCACCCCGTCATACTACCCGGCAAGCATTTCATGACAGACCTGATAATATCGCATTGTCATAAGACGAATGGACACGTCGGTACACTCCAAGTTCTTTCGGAACTTCGAACTCGTTATTGGATTCTTCAAGGACAAGCCGCTGTACGTCGTGTACTGAGTACTTGCTCCCATTGTAGACGCTGGCATTCCCGACCTGGTAGACAAATTATGGCTCCTATGCCGGAAGATCGTCTTTTCCCGGACCGTCCACCTTTTCAGCTGTCGGTATAGACTATTTCGGCCCCTTACTGGTCAAACGTGGTCGTGGCACAGAGAAAAGGTATGGTTGCATTTTTACTTGCTTGACGATGAGAGCAGTGCATATCGAAGTTGTCTATACGCTCGAGACGGATTCCTTTTTATGTGCCTTCTCCCGGTTTGTATCGCGACGTGGATGTCCCATGCGTATCTACAGTGACAACGGAACCAACTTCCGAGGAGCTGAGCGAGAGATCAGAGAATGCCTTAGGCAATGGAATCAGGAAAAGATTACTCGCACACTGATGGAGCATGGCTGCGACTGGGTATTTTCACCACCAACGGCAAGCCACAGAGGAGGTATCTGGGAACGTCTCATACGTTCCATTCGTCGTATTCTTCTATCGCTAACCGGTGGCCAAATGGTGAATGACGAAACGCTAAGTACCTTATTATCTGAAGCGGAGAAGATACTGAACGGCAGACCGATAACGAAGTTATCTGATGACCCGCGAGACCTTTCTGCGCTAACTCCGAATCATCTACTGATGCTGAGGCCGAACTCGTCAAGCAGTGTGCTCACTACGACCGCTCCCAAGTTGACACGAAGATGGAGGCAAGCACAACATCTAGCTGACGTTTTCTGGTCGAGATGGATCAAGGAATACGTTCCTGATTTGCAGAAACGGCAGAAGTGGACAACACCAGTTCGAGGTCTTGCTCCTGGAGACCTGGTGCTGGTGGTCAACGAGTCAGTGCCAAGAGGACAGTGGTACATGGGGATAGTTGATCAGTCGATAGTTGGCAAAGACGGAGCGGTGAGGGAAGTTATAGTCAGAACAAACAATGGCAGCCAAAGAAGAGATGTTCGGCAACTATGTCTGCTAGAAGATACGAGTGAAAATTAACTTCCAGACTGGAGCATTGACCTCTAAAGTAAATCGTCTATTACCGTCCTATGCCTCACTAATCCATTTCTATATTACTCTTTTTTATTATTTTCCGTTGGGCGGACCCGGGGAGTGTTGATTCCGGCCAGAATCAACAGGAGTTGTGTCCGGATTACGCCAATTGAAATGAAGACAGAAAAAATTGTATATAGTAAATTGCACTCCAATTTATTATCAAACATTGCTGATTCCTGATCTATCCAGAAAATGAAATCGCTAGCACAGTCTCGCTGACCTAGCCCATGAAGAACGTCTGAGAATGCAGTATGCATTCACACTAGTAGCTGCTCCTTCCGAATGACGTTTGCCATGAACAACATGGAGAACGAACACATGCGGGATGTAATGAGGAACGTGTAGTTGAGACGTTTGTAATACAGGGTAATCATCATTTTTGATTTCGTTGATTGTCATATTGATGGGAATATGTTTCTGCACCGCGATAGACACTTGGCGTTCTAACCATCTGGTTGTGACTGGCTGAGGGGTATACCTCTCAATGATCGGCAGGCAGCTTGAGTTCATCTGTTTCCGTATACTGTTTCGTATGAACGACACGCGACCTCAATCTAGTTAGAAACAGTGAACAGAATTCACCTCTGAAGATTCTCAGTGATAGAGTGGGACATGATACCCTTTTCTTACGCCGCTCCATATACACCGAAGATGAAAACAACCATATGATAGCGTCATTTCCAACCATTTCTAAGAGCAACGTTTCGTCGACCAGTATCTACCTGAAATCTTGCAAACAAGGAGGAATCGTACAAATATCGTATAGACAAAGAAGCTGAAGACACTGTCATACATGTTTCACTATCAAATGGTGTCAGTGTTCTTGTTGAAATGCAATGCCAACATTGTATGGTCGTATATTTCCATTTCGACCATATCTTCAAAACGCCGCAGAATGAAGCACTCTCATACTATAGAATGACGTATTTCATTTCGAAAATTGCAATGAGCGCATCTATAAGACTTGAAAAAGTGAGCTAACAGGCTATTTTTGCGAAGATGGTGGAAACAGTTTCCATCACCAAACCAGTACTTTTGGCACTTATTCGATGTATTTCAATTTTTCCATCAACGCTGCTATTTATAACTGATGTACTGTAGGTACTTTGCCTGAAATTCCGATTCTAAGATTTCCACAAAAAAATATTTGATAAGCGAGGATTCGGGCCAGGACGACCAATATCTCTTTCGAACGACCTCAGAGCCGAATCCCTTCGACTATGATAGTTACTTACCTTCTCATGTTTTGTTGTTCGACATGCTTTCACCTTCACTCCAACGGGATTATTGTAATAGGTGCACATTACACTGACCAGTGTCTATTAGCGAACTCGTTCTAGGCTTCTGTATTTAGACACTTCTCGGCTGTATAACTCCACTATCCCTTTTGAGGAGTCAACTCGGGTTCAATTTTTTCAACAGTTTCGTATAAATTCCAATCATCTCAATAACTTTTTCTTACATTCTCTGGACCTGGAGGATAGTCCAACCGACCCAGATGTCTGAGTCAACGCTATTGCGATTGCCGATTACGCGTTACTGACTGGATTATTCCAAATCGCCAGAAATAATAATTCAACTGTGCTCGAAATATTAGGTTTGAAGGGTCTGGCAGAATGAGGTTTCTTTGAGGTGCTTTGCTCTCCGCGTCTATTTAGTGGGTATTGCATGTATGACTAAGGTCCAAAAGGGTCCCTACTAAAAACCTATTGCATCTGAATCTGCTACGGATTTTTAGAACACTGGTCTCCCGCTCTGTACTCTTCAGATGTGATAAAATCTTTTGAGTTCATCGAACAGATTTGCATCTGTCGAAAATGGGGCTGCTGGTGGGATGCGTCGCCTCTCTATAATAAACCTGTAATCGAAAACTTGAAATATTGAAGGAATGGTCGCCCCATAAATGAAAGTATTACGTTTTATCCCACACCTCCGTCACGTTTGGAAATTCCGATGTTGTGCAGGACTCCGACTCAAGATTAGAGTAACTAGACGGGTTATGGCGAGCCTCAAAACGACTCCCCTACCGGAAATTCCTACTCTTTTAGTCTACAAGGTACAGCTGAGACAAAACTAATTTTCACCCCCAGCAGATGAGAGTGAGCTGCGTCTCGTCTATGAATGAAGTTTGGCATGTTTTGTAAGCCCGATGTTTCTACGGCATTAATGAAGCTCTTCCAACTTGTAATCTATAGGCCTCATTTAGGAATTGGATAAAATAAACTAGTCCGAAGGACATTGTCGCTCATCATTAAGATAGGGGAAAAACCTGGAAAGGTCGTAGTCCCCACTCCATACAAAGGTTCTCAGTCTGTCGTTCAGCTGAAAGATATGAGGCGAGAAATTAGTCGCACTACCGAGCGGCGTTGCACGATGACTTGTTCTGATAATGGCGTTGTCCACAAACCATCCCCTACGGACCTCAATCACATCTCACCACTTTGTCGGGGGTATTCCACTAAATGTTGGAATAATCGCTTCCGTGGCCTGATTAGCTATCACGTGAGGACTTTTTGAAGGGAGCTTTCTTCAATTTTGCACCAATCTGGAATGCGATTTGAGTATTCCTGCCTGGAATGGTTCTCACGTGTGTATCGTTCATTCTCTCATGAATTATCGTGCAGGGTCTCTCGATAGTGCTACGTCGGTAGAAAGCACAGCCTGGTCAACTTCCATTCACACGTAACAATCAAGTAACATGACGTCAATAGACATAAGTTTTGATCAAGCCGTAATTTCGAAATTAAAAATTCGAAACTGGAGACCAGGCGGACATCGGTTATTCATTACGTGACACTAGGTTTCGGGTGGTAACCAAAGCGTCTGATCTGAAGACCGTCATCCCTACTTGTCTTTCGGTACGCAAACCGTGGTAGGCCAGCCAACATAGGCTTGGATATCTACCCGTTAGGTCACTTCACTCCGAAGAAGTTTGGGAGATTTTCTGCCATATACATTCGTCCGCAACCAGTAACTAACATCCAGGCCCGTGTCTCCGTCTCGCGGAAGGTTAATGACACGACAGAAAGAGCTCAGCTTACAGGTATAGAACGCACACATAGACTGTCTCAAAATTCCTTTACGGACAGATTTCATACATTGGAACTGTTCAATCTCCGATGCTGATAAACCCATAGAGATTCGATATTTAGCAACAAAATCCCCCATACTGAGCTCCATCTGAATCGTGAAATGTCCACCACAACCTCCACGTAAAGCCTGTGCAAATATAAGGAAGCAGTGGCTTCGTCTTTTGCAAGAAAAGCGTTGCTTCCATGTGTTTGTTTGTTGCCCGTGTAACTCGACAGTGAACTCGGTATTACAGAAGTCTAGCACTCTTACATCTACATGTAACATTCTCAAACGTGTAAAGGTGGAGTACTCACATGCAACTCTTTAGGTCCCATTGGTCACACTTGGTGACAGCGTGATTTTGATCCAGTAATTAAATAGTTTGCTAATATATGGTCTGTTTTTGCCTGCCTGTTCGTCATGTCTGTTTGATAGAAGCATGCTGCATGTTTACTCTACCCCACAAGTGTAACATACTTTTGACGCTGAAGACTGTGATCTCATTGCTTAATAATCACTTCCATCCGTCCTTGTCTGTAAACTTTTGATGACACTACGCGATGAAACCATTTCTAAACTCACGGGAATCCGGGAATCGTCCTGGTTCAACTCGAAGCTGTTACTGTAAACACTATTTTCTGTTCACCGCAGCATACAGTGATTGTGGCTTGTGAACATCGTCAAGGCAGATTATGACCTACCCCCAGGTAAGTCTGGTAACCGATATATAGAACTCGCGCCACTCGACAGTGCAAGTTCCTGCATCTATCATTAGTGTAAACTGATCATGAAGCGCCGTGCCTTGTAATATGAGAGAAAGCAGCTTGGAGTTTCGCGTCTTGTCCCCCTATAATTCGTCGCCAAAGTAGGTAGCTACCACGTGAGCCTTTTTCCGTCCAATATTTGTGAACTAGGATTGTAGCGCTCTTACAATATCTTACCTTTCTTGCTATTGTTTTCATTATCACTTTTACCGGTACTGTTCACGCGACCTCATACTAGTTAGATTTTCCTCCAGGTATTCTCATTCGCCGGGTCTCTTGTCGTTATTCTTATGGTGTCTTCGGTACTTGGAGAACCAGGAGGGAATGAAACGATTCTTCTGGTTACTCAAAAGTTTTGTTCACACTACGGTGTTATAGTACACCCTAATATTTCTTGAACAGCGTCATAGTCGATGGGTATCGAAAAAGGAGTCCATTAACATTGATCGGTCACGAAACGTCATAACCCGTAGGATCCCTGATCTATTCGTTTACGTCCCGCATCAAAGTTTCAATCAACGAAAGTTAATTGCATCCGCCCTGAATTTGGATAACCTTCTATTCCAACAACTCCTTTACATACCTCGACCATCATCGTTCGAGGAATATGTACGCCCACGGCTTTTAAGGGTTAGGCCACTCCTCAGATTATGGCAGCCTATAACTTGGAACGCGTCCAGCATTGACGCAGTTTTCTTCCACAAGTTTATCCCTCCACCCAAATGGGCTGAGATGGGAACTCGAGAAACTCAAGTCGCACTTGTTGGGTCGCCTCAGCCGTTTCATATTTCTATCTATGGATGTTCTCTTTTTACATGCTGCAATCCAACTGGGGACAAAAGTGTGAATCTCAGCAGACTATAGTTGAGTCGACGGCCATTCAAGCCGCTTGAAAGTAAACAGGGTATCACGTTTGTTTAGTCTGACCCCTGCATATCACTTCGTTAATTACCCCTCAAATATAAGTTTCCCATCACTACCCGCATGTGTTCGTTCGCCATGTTCTTCATGGTAAAAGTCATTCTAGTAGGTAATACGCCCGCTTGACTTGAGCTATGAACAACGTCCGGGTATGCATCATGAGTTTACATTAGTAGCTGCTGCGTTCCAATGACTTTTGCCATTAACAACATGGGACTTGATGATAAACGTGCAGTTGAAGCGTTTGGGGTACAGGCTGATCATCTTTGAGTCTGTTGATCGTCATTTTGCTGGGAATGTCCTGATGTACCACGATAGATGTTTGGCGTTCTAAACACAGACTAGTGACTGACTGGAAAATATGCCTCCAATGATCGGCAGGCAGCTTGAGTTCATCTGTTTCCGTATACTGTTTCGTATGAACGCCACGCGACCTCAATCTAGTTGGAAACAATGCAGTGGAGTGAACAGAACCAACTTCTGAAAGTAGGGCATGTACCCTCTGTTTACAACGTTCCATATACATCGAAGTTGGAAACAGCCATTCATATTGTCATCCTCAACCATTTCTAGGGATAACGCTTTTTCGGCCAGTACCCACTCGAAGTCTTGGAAAAAATGGAAAAGTACGACTATCGTATGGACAAGGAAGCTGGAAACGTTGTCATACGTGTTTCACTATCAAATGTGTTAGTGTTCTTGTTGAAATGCAATGCCAACATTGTATGGTCGTATATTTCCATTTTGACGATATCTTCGAACGTCGCAAAATTAGCACTGTCAGGTTGTGGAATGACGTATATTATTTAAGAAATTGCAATGGACGCCTTTTCAAGACATGAAGAAATGGGTGGGCGTAAACAACGGATTGCTTTCGCGAAAACTGTGGAAAACATTTTCATCACCAAGCTAGAACTTTCGGCACTTGTTCGATGGATTTCAGTTTTCCCACCAATGTCACTCATTCACAGTTGATGAACTGCAGGTACTTTGTCTGAACTTTCAATTTGAAAATCTCCAAAAATATTTAAAGAACGAGGAATTACGCGAAGAGGACTGTTTCTTTTGGAACGGCCTTCCAGTCAACCCTTGCAAAAGCCATAATTGCCCGGTTTTATTACAGTTACCCAAGTGGGATCCGGGAATTTAGTTGTGTCCCACATATGCTAAGACTCAAGCTGCGTTCTGATTGGTCGCGCCTTCAACGGCCAACGGCTCATTCGTCCACGCACATAAGAATGACACAACCGCTTGTAAAATTTGACAATATTGTACGTACTTTTTCTGAGCCATCTCTTCTCTCTATTGTTGTCATTGCCTGTGAGGCCCTATGCTGGTTGCACCCGAATAGGAATACAAGTGGCCACTAATTTCTCCAACTCATCAATTACCTGGGGCTTAACCGAGGGCATTTCTGATTAGACACGATGTCCATTCGGTCGATCCCCAGTTGGGCTGGATTATGTTCTTACTAGTGAAAACTTGATGGTCGATAAACCCTAAACCTCAGTTCTCATAAGAATGAGTGACCGTGCGTAGCTTGGATTTTTTTACAGCACCGAACTCGTTAGCCCAGTGGGCATGCATCACCGAAACTTTGGGCGATTGATCGTAGAAAGTTTTGGGGTGTATCGTTCTTCTTTGACCCAGGAAAACTCCGACCTGTCCCGTCCTATCAATGCCCAGTGCATTACGTCTTCTGACGCAATCGGCGTACCTGTCGAGGTTAACAAACTCTCATTTACGGCTGAACTTGGGGAGGCTCACTCTTAATTCAGCTGCTGCACAATCACATTCATCTACGGCAAACGGAGGGCCTCAATGTCCTTCAAGTTATCTGAGGCTCAATCTGATCGAGAACCTTACAGCCGCATTCGATGTCGATGCGTAGTTATCATACGATGAGACCACCCGCTTTATCAGTAACAACTGACGAGTCAATTTGTACCCTGTCCCGGAAGCTTGATCCAATTTGTGTCTTCCACTCGCAAAATTAAAGCGAGCATTATCCAGGTGATGAGTCCCTCAGGACTTCCTCGTACCGACGTTGAATATGCCAATATGCTAGTTGATTATCGTGAAAGCATTTTCTTGTCATTTGTTATGGCATCGGATACGGTCGATACCGACGCCCACCTCGGTGGTATAAGCACAGTAAACATGTCTTGGCTGACCGTTCCACTGCGTAACCTCAAGGATAGCATCTGTGAGCCGGATGGTATTTTTCCTCTTGTTTGGTTTGAAGGTATCGAACAACCCGCTAATCCTTCGGGCATGTTGTTTACTAATACGTCCGAACAGGATATCGTTTCTAAGAGCGAGAAAGGGGCTAACGTAACTCCTGTATGCAAGGACGGTTGCCGCAATCTTTCCTTCAATTGCAGAATGGGGGTCGTTGTTCTTACTAGTGCATCCAATATGCTACAAGCGCTGGTATTCGGTGGTTTTTACAACTATTTGTCCGTGAGAAACCTCCTCTCTATCGTCCGGTATGGGCTTTGTAGAGGATGCTTATGTGCGACAAACCTCCTTTCGAACGTTGATGATTGGATGCCATCGGTAGATCAGAGCACGGAAGTGGACATTGTGATTCACGATTTTACTGAGATATTTGGCCGGATGAACCAGACCGCGAATCCGACATCACTTATCGTCGTGATGCTAGTTCCCCTCAGTCTTTTTCTTTTGGGAAAGACTCAGAGACATTTATTCTCAAAACGCCTCCTAGCTCAAATAACACAGGTCAATGCCGAGAAAACTAGTAAGGTGTTGGCAATTCCCAAGCATCCCTTTGGCAAACTACAGCCTACAAGCTTCAAACCACATAACGACGGCTTTGTTTGACTTGTTCTTGAGAATGGCACTTTGATTTGGCTTCCCCGTCTCCAGAAGGGTAAGGCCATACTTGAGACGGTCCAACAAAGGGCCATGAAGGTCCTTCCAGGAAATTCCTGCGGAGATAAACTTAATGAACTTGTTAAATACTCGTTCGCCTCGCGAAGATTACAAGGTGGTTTGTTGCTTACTTTCTAATCCATAAGACCTCAACCCGCTCATGTAAAGCTTAATTTAAAAACTCTACGAATACTGCCTTGAGAGACTCTATGGCCAACTGAATCTGCTACAGTCAATAAAAATGTATGCACGGCTCTCTCTCGTTACTTGTTTATAACTTTTGGAACCTTCTATCTGATGATCTTGTCCCTGTTGATTTTCTGCCAGCTTTGAAAGTTTGGTTGTGTCGATTTTTTCGTACTTCGGAGGCCGCACCAGTTTTCAGACTGCCTGTCCATCGTCCCCAGCCCGTGATTCACTGTCTTGAGATACGGAACGTTCAAAAGCACTGATCCAAACTTCCGTCCATAACCTATTGAACCATTAAATCTCGATGAACTGAACTATAAAGGATTTTAGTAACCGTCTCGCAGATCACCGAAATAAACAAGGTAGCTGGGTCCTGTTGAACTGGGCTTCAAACGAAGGACCTGCACGCAAACAGCTGGGGAATTTCAAGCTATATGATGGCATTGATAGCGACGTTTGGAAACTGTGAGTCTGAAACCCTGTCCACGTTGTTTAGTTAACAGTTGCCTGTTTCCTCACCCTTAAGGTTGAGAATTACGAATTAACTGATCCCAATTCGAACAGAGCAGTTAGAACACGAAAACTGGTAGATGCAAGCATTTCGTATTGACTCGTCAGTACCAAATTTACAATAACACGGGTGCGATCCCAATTCGCTTGGTCTCCCCTGACTTGCATCCAAACTCACCACTGGTGGTGGAAAGGTCTACCTGTGGATCTCGTGCGAAGCTTGTCCGCGCGAGGGACCACGCTATGCAGTGCTTGCTCTGCGACACATGGTTTCACACCTCGTGTCTAGGCATGTCTAGTGAGATTTACAAAATGTTGACAGCAACACGGCTGGACTGCATCCACCTTGTTTGTCTCTGTTGTAGGAAGCTAGGCAGGCTCCTAGTTCTGAAGCTAGCACCTTATCATACGCAGTTGATATGCCTCCCCCCGACCCACGGGCTGCAACATTGGGGCATAATAAGCGAATGTTACAAGCATACGGGTCCGTTGTTTCCTAATCAAAGTCAGAGAAGGTTATCTCGGTTTGCTCCGAAAACGCTCATGCCCATTGCTGCTGACAACCCGCCAACAGCATGCAAGCAAACACGACCAAATTCTGAGGTTCTTCGCTCGGTCCTACCTAAGAAGCCCAGTCCTGCTGTTCGGGAGAGCTACGTTAATGGTGGCGTAATTTCGGCGAAATTCTCCAGGGGCACCAACACCGTCGCTCCTAAAAGGTTGAGCTCATCTGCTCGGGAAGGATTCTGTAATTGTTCAGAACCTTCCGGAATGTGCTGCCAGCTGCTTGAAGCTCCGTGACGAGCATGTTCGAGAGCTCTGGACGAGTCTTTGCACAAAAATGGGCATAAATCCAAATGTCCCAAACTCTATCACGAGGTTGGCTAGGAAATTGGATTCGCCACATGCTGACAAACCTCGGTTAGCAAGGGTCGTGCTTCCGTCATCCACTTTGACTGAAGACGTTCTATTAGCGGCACCTAGGAAGCTTGACGACTCCGACCCCTGAGTAAACTCTGACACGCGGTGGACTGAACTTCAGAGGCAAAAGCTCACTCAGAAGGCAACTGTATCCGCTCGCAATTTTATCATTAGGGTGTCCCCGATTCCGTTAGCGATGATCTGGAACACGACAAGAGTCAGTGGCGATTCCTGTCAACTGCACTTGAACTTACCAACGTCCAAGTTCAACGTATTCACCGCATCCTGCGGCCCAAGCCGGAGTCGGGTGAATCTCGACCACGACTCCTCAAAATTACTGTCACCTCGCACGAGATGGCATCGCACATACTGGAGCGGTTCCGCCATAGACGTCGTTTTATCCCTGGTGGGATTTCGTTACACCCCGATCGTTCTAAAGAGGAACGAGATTTATTAAAAGCCAATCATCGCACGCGTACCAGTCGCCTGGTGGTGCCTATTGAGGATTTAATGGTTTCAAAAAACTCTCTACAGCCGACTCCTGTGGAGTCGGCGACCTCTATCAGCGTTGCGTTTTGAGCCTCGACAGCATACCTCCCAGGGCCTTGCGGGGAGCGGCCGAACAGCTTGCCGATTCACTAAGCTTGCTACCTACGCAATTCGTTTCCCAGGAACAGTACCTAGCAGCTGGAAACTCGCGAGCATCACACCCGTTTTCAAGGGTGGTAGGCGTAATTGTCCCGGTGATTACAGACCAATTGCTTTGTTATCAAGCGTCTCAAAAGTTTATACACGCCTTATAAGTACCTCACCTCTCGTGAGTTTTTCTCCAATGCGCAACACGGATTTCGCAAGGGCCGTTCGTGTACCACAAATCTGCTGATAGCCACCGATCAGTGGACGAAAGCAGCCTATCAAAGCAATGGAATGGACGTGGTATATCCCAGGGCATTCGAGCGCGTGAACTATGCTGTTTCAATGAGCAAGATTCCCCATCATGGGAATTCGAAGACAATCTCATTCAGTTCTTCGAGATGCATTGTGCTAACCATCTACACGGGGTGCGCGATAATGGTTTAATTTTTACCTGCAGGCCTAGCCTCAGTGGAGTGCCCCAAGGTTCAATTCTTGGTCCGCTACTATTTTTGATATTTATCAACGATCTTCCACTCTCAATCACTTCCCCGTTATTACTGTTTGCGGACGACGTCAAAATTTGGCGTGCCGTCAACACCACCGATGATTCTGTTATCCTACAGAAGACCTTGACATTATATTCGGTTGGTCTCGACTGAATCGGTCTGACTGTAATGCTGGTAGACGTAAAGTTATGCACACACGCAGCTTTCTAGAAGTAGTACCTCGACGGTTACTCGCTTCCAGACAGTTCTTGTCGAGAAGTATCTAGGCAGTCACTGTTTCGCACACTCTCTCGAGCTCTGCGAGCGCTGTAAACTCAAGGTAGCACTTGGAGTAGTGCCTGTCAGAATCAAAGGGCCTTTAGGTACAGTAACAACCTATGCCTTCCTCGACAATGGATCGGATACCACATTAGTCGAGAGTACCCTCCTTGAAAGCGTAGGTATCAAGGGTCAGTCCAGTGAGATCACCTTGAAGACACTAACGGACGATACTAAAATCCAGGTCAGTGTTGTATCATTTGATATAGAAGGCTTGGATGCAAATGAAAGCCTTACAGTTAATCGAGCCTGGTCTGTGCAATCTCTACCTAAGCTGCCTCGTTTTGTACCCACAAGCGAGCAACTGCGAACCTGGCCACATTTAAGTGATGTGCCGTTACCTGTGATTCCAGGAGCAACGGTCTCCGTGCTGATTGGATGTGATGTGCCGATGGCTCACTGGGTTCTGGATCAGAGGTTTGGCCAAGGTGAAGACCCGTACGCTGTACGTGGACCTCTGGGTTGGATGTTGTTAGGGCCAACCCAGACGGAAGGTCGTACACACACAGCAGAAACTTCAGTATACCACTTGTCTAGTGATGCGTCAGTGTCGCTTCAACTAGAGAGGATGTTTAACTTTGAATTCAATGAAACCCAATGCATCCAACGTGCTATGTCTGTTGAAGATCGCACTGCCCTTGAGTATATGAGAAGGTCTCTGACATTCATCGATGGCCACTATCAGATAGCCCTACCTTGGAGGAAGGGACAGCCGAAAGACCAAAGAACAAGAGAGTGGTTCAGCGACCCGGAATTCCTGTGGAAAGATCAAGTTGCATGGCCTGCACAACCTCAAGGTTTCTCTGATGAGCTAACAGAACTAAGACCGAAGGAACGGACACAAGTGTTCACCACTCTAGGGGGTTCCAGTTGGTTCAACTGCTTTTCGCTGTCCTGTTCATGGGGTGCGTTACTACGGAAAATTGTCTGGTTACACCGATTTTGTGATTACATAAGTCTTTCCTATGCCAGACGCCATCGCCATACTACTTCAGACGACAGTTTATCCGTTAAGGCAATTAAAGACGCCTGAAGTACGTGCACTGAAGCTTGTGCAGCGGAAGTGTTTTTACATAGATCTACGCCGTTTTAACTGCAGCAGCCAGCGGCAGGCTATCTGTTCGCTGAAGTCGGATTCCAGCCCACTGAGGTCACTAAACCCATTTCTTCATGATGGGTTGTTGCGAGTGGGAGGCCGATTGGACTGGGCGCCAATGTCCTTTGAAACTAATGCACCCCGTCATACTACCCGGCAAGCATTTCATGACAGACCTGATAATATCGCATTGTCGTAAGACGAATGGACACGTCGGTACACTCCAAGTTCTTTCGGAACTTCGAACTCGTTATTGGATTCTTCAAGGGCAAGCCGCTGTACGTCGTGTACTGTAGACGCTGGCATTTCCGACTTGGTAGACAAATTATGGCTCCTATGCCGGAAGATCGTCTTTTCCCGGACCGTCCACCTTTTCCAGCTGTCGGTATAGACTATTTCGGCCCCTTACTGGTCAAACGTCGTCGTGGCACAGAAAAAAGGTGTATCTACAGTGACAACGGAACCAACTTCCGAGGAGCTGAGCGAGAGATCAGAGAATGCCTTAGGCAATGGAATCAGGAAAGGGTTACTCGCACACTGATGGAGCATGGTTGCGACTGGGTATTTTCACCATCAACGGCAAGCCACCGGGGAGGTATCCGGGAACGTCTCATACGTTCCATTCGGCGTATTCTTCTATCGCTAACCGGTGGCCAAATGGTGAATGACGAAACGCTAAGTACCTTATTATCTGAAGCGGAGAAGATACTGATCTGTTGACCCGCAAGACCTTTCTGCGCTAACTCCGAATCATCTACTGATGCTGAGGCAGAACTCGT
>LOND01001742.1:35035-47555 GCA_014220965.1 Paragonimus kellicotti | reverse complement strand
TGAAAGCGTCTTTTCAACCAGTTCAACCCAGCTGGCTTCCACTTCCTTTACAACAGTTTTGTTCGACCGCGTCTGGAGAATGGAACTCTGATCTGGCCACCCCACCCCAGAAGGGTAAGTTGCTCCAGGGAACTGTGTAACGTCGTGCCACTAAGACAGTCCGCAGTCTAAAAACTGGGTGGGTAAACAGGAGAACCAACATGACAACGACGGACAACCCCCTAAAACTGTGGGTCCAGAATAGCACACTAGAATGCAGACAGCTTTGTTCTCATTACGCGTTTATGTAAGGTCTGGCATGCTCTACCAGACCATGTTGTTTCGGCTAACTCAGTAGCAATTTTTGAGGTTCGCCATGACCAATATCTACAGCATTAGTTTGGATACTGCATCTTTTTCCACACTTCAGCCCTTTGCTGAAAACCTTGAGATTCTGCGCGCCGAGATACGAGGTTCTCAGCAGCTCTAGCTTCCTGCTTCCGTTTACAACCCAGTGAATCACTGAAGAGCTTCAGCTCTTTATCTGGTGGCCCTCATGATTACACATGAAAATGAAGAATTTCTTCTCATATCGTCGTAGTACTGAGTGTCCCCAGAAGCTCGTTGGTGCAAAACCCAGACAATTTCTGGTTCAAGCTGCTTTGTTCTGGGACCTCGGTTCTGGTCTGCAAAGCCTGGAACTCTCTACCAGAACATATCGTGAGTGCCACGACAGTGGCCGCGTTCAAGATTCGTCTGGATCGCTACTCTAACACTTAGTCCATGCCCACAGCATACTCTCCTGCGCACAGCAACGTGAGTGCGTTCGTCTGTTGAATTGTTCACATCCAATTATGCGTATCATCCTAGCTGTAGAATTGTGCGTTTACTAACAGTAGACGGGTATTTATTTATTTATTCTCCATTTGAACCCTTCGATGCAATCAAGAAAAGTTGAGACGTGTAACTATCCCTCCGGCACAGAGATTCTTCGCCTGGAGTAACGGAACAATCAAAATCCGTGGTTTTCCACTTTCGTCCAACACCCGTTGAACCCATTGAACCAAATCGTTTCAATTGCTGAATTTCGCTGAAGGACGCACTTTCAAGGTCGATGTACGTTGATCAGCATTACTGTGAGGCATTGGGATGTTGTAGGCGTGTTGCGTTTCATGTCGTTCACATTTCATTTTTCACGCTTAGCAATCATATGCATGATCCTGAGGTTCTTGGTTATTGCCTTATTTTTATCCTCTGTTTTGCCTTCCTCAGTAACGGACGTATCCCTCGGGGTTTCCTCTGCCATTGAGTTATCGTACATGATCCTAAAGGGTCCTTAGTGAAAAGCAGAGGACGCTGTGTATGTGTGTGTACTCAAATGGACCTTGTACATCAATCGGAAGCGCTGAAATCTCCGGAACACACGGGATGACAGAACTCTATAGAAAAACCCGAACGAACGCTGTGACCGACATTAACACAATCCCTGTTCTCAATGCACCATGTACACCAATCAGGAAAGTTGGAAGCTGTAAAAACCACGCCCTGTCACAGTCGTGAGCGTGAACTGCAGGTACGAGATCAACCAACGGCGTGCTAGTTAAAACTGACAATCGAAATGAAATTCGTGACGATCACGAAAAAGCTGATAAAACGAATGTCACGTTGTTGAAGAAAGGAAGAAATTAAATCGCCACAGAAACGAAAAGTTGTGGACAGACCAAACATCAGAACATAGACGGAACAAGTGAACTTGGTTGAATTGCGTCTATGCGGTTTATGGTTGCAAACACTAGTGATCGACTATTGAAGTGAATAGGAACGAATTGGAACATAGACTGAACAAGTGAACTTGGTTGAATTGCGTCTATGCGGTTTATGGTTGCAAACGATGCAAACACCAGTAATCGACTAGTGAACGATTTGAAAACAGCTAATAGGGATCTGTTTCACCGTGCTCATCCATTTGCCGATTTTGTTAGCCGTTCTATGGTTCAAATAGATCTGCCACACCGTTTCGCCTCTGTTTGCTCGCACGCTTAAGGTTCGCGTGTTCAGTCTTCTTACGAACCCTTCAGCTTCGTGAATGCTGCCACGCCGGATGATTGGACGTACGTTTTCCTGGACGCGTCGTAGTTCACAGCGGGAACTCCAAAATCCCATTGAACTGTCTGGTCCAACGGGAGATTACAGGAAAGGTTTTCCAGGTGGTCACCGAACGATCGGTCATCATCATCATAGACAGCAATACATCAGTAATTCACACTGATGCTTAACTGCCACACAACCACGAAGGAAAAAAACCTATATAGGAAGAGGGAAGAAAAAAAGAAGGGGAGGGGAAGGGACCTAACTACTAAAAATAGCTACGTCTATATTCAAACATACAACATCAAGGCGCCTACACCTTGCAAACAAACAACCGAGCTGTAAGTGAAAGTAAGGCGTCATCAGCAAGACAGCTTCCTTACGGCTTTCACTGCCCCGCATCATTAAGTGCACTCACTTCACAGACAACTCGGCCAAACAACAACATTCACGCCACTGAGCTCGATTAGCCGCCATCTCACCTAACGTCTCAAGCCACCGACTCTGTGAGTCGCGAGGGCCCCAGCCCGGGAGACGAACCCGATCTACAGTGACCAACCCTTCGTGAACGATTTCATTTGTCTACGCCAGGTCATCATCTGTCCACCTTGCGCCAGTCGGCCGCAGCGTCGGCAAAGAGTGCTCGGTGTGGCAAACGACTAGCTGGACATCCTTAGTACATGACCTAACCACCGGTATACATGGAGGGAGTGCGTACATGGCAGCAAATACTCCACTGCAAACGGACAATCGCAATTCCAATTCATTGGATTTACGTTGTACGTGTGAGTGTTGTCCATCACAGTAATCGCCGTCGGAGAAGCTGTGAAGGTCAGATGGGTTTCATCGACGAAGTTCTCCGACATTAACCTGCACTGCCTTCGGGACCGAGTCGACTGTTCACCCCGACATAGTCTGCAGGACTACTTATCTGCGGGTATGAGTGGCATGTGGGAACGAACAGCTCCTGACGGTCGTTGATGATGTGGTCGAAGATGGCCGTTGTGCGCTCGATTGCCTGCCAAATCCGGATTTCTGCATTCAAATTGTGCCGCTTAATTGGAGCGATGGGGCGCTTCCACGAAGTTGTTCTATCGACCAAACGTGGAGACCTTCGGGCTGCGGTAATTGATCCACTTCTCTGATCTATCAATGAGTCTGGTCGTCAGGTACACATTCATAGAACGAAAAGTTGACGTTCCGCATGATAACCAATGCTGTGACGTACCTCCACCGGTTCCGTATGAACATAGCGACCATGAACCCACTTTTTCACGGTCAGATTGGAGGTCCGACCGCGCACGTTCCTCAGGATGTGCACTCGGCACAGAAGTTGGTGGACGTGCGGAAGCTCTTGTGCAATTGCCGCTTGTATGACCGCACTGTCGTCCATGACCACTGTCCTGGTCCCCACCGGTCCAACGAAGATCACGAATTGCTGAAGAAACATGTCAATAAATATGGTAGTTTCATTTGCCAACCAACCGAAGCAAACCGGATAAGCCCACTCCGCTAGCATCTACAACCACCAAAACGAACAGGCTGTAGCGTTCCTTACAACTCATATGTGGCATCGATCCCTGATAACCTCGGGGTAACGCCGACATAATTCTGTTTGTTCATTACTCATGAACATAAAGTGGGTTAGACGGATTTTCATTATCTACGTTAAAGTAGCACTTACCGGTTGTGTTCAGTTGGGCATGCAAACTACCCAGGTAGCCAATCGTGTTCCTCTTCGCAAACAATCGGGATGTAGAGATTACGCACATCCTTTGTCGTTTTTTTCTGGTTAAAATGTTGTCGGATGTATTGTGTATTGTTGAACGAAACAGTGTCATTGGGCAGCCACAACCGAATTTCCTTGATTTCCACATCTGTGAGGCGACGTCTTAAGGCTTCGTAGTTCGAAGCAGTGGTGCCGCGGAGATGATTGTGCAGCATGACGAATTTTGTGACGCGAAATCCCCCGTTGATGTTGCGGTTGACGTTGAAATACGAAGAGCATCCCAGTTTGACCGCTTGCTCTCTCTCGAACACCGGAGGATGAGCGCAAAATCTGTACCCTACGGACGCATGCGTGAACGCGTCTTTTGTGATCACCTAAACACAGTGTTCGGTTGATCGGATGCAGTATGAAGAGCCGGATGAACTTCGAAACGTTGAAGCTCGGCTCCAACTGCATCCAAGTTTTGGAACTGTCGTGGAGACACGACACTACCAAAATGCTCCTGAAACGAATATAGACAAATCAACAGTATTAACGCTCATGCTTTCGGTTAAGAGAAGGCATCCTTCCGACGTATACTGCACATTTATTGCGAGTGCGAACCAATGACGACCAATGCATTTGGGACACACATGATTGACCCACAGAGTGCACAGGGTTAATGGGATGGGGGTAGAGAAGAAACCATGTCACAGGGTGGGGGATTACATCGAGCAAGGGCAGATTGTCGTCTACAGATACATGGTTACCTGCCCCTACCGGGAACGGTGGCTTTCATTCGACGGTGAAAACGTTCCACCAAACCATTGGTCTTAGGATGTTAGACGGTTGTTTGAAAGTGTTCACAGCCAATAAGTGTTGTAAATAGTGAAACAGCGTGGGTAGGAACTTAGAATTGGTTTCAGTAGTGATGGAAGCGGGTACCCCGATGCAGAATACCGAGGTTTCCACAAATGTCCGATGTTCTCAGCTGAGATGTCGCGTATGGGTGTTGCCTGCGGCCAGCGTGTGAAACGACCAGTGCAGGTTAACGAATGGATAAGACTATTTGTGGATAGGCTTACAGTACACTGAAAATTCCAGGTGGGGTGGCACTGTACCTTACTTCGCTGTCACGAGAGACGTTCAGCTCATTCACGTAGACCCTTGTGCATGTTTGGCCAAATGCAACGGCTAGTGGTTAGCTTGACAGCGGAACAGATACTAGGGTGGAATATAAGATGAAAATGACTGGAAACACTTCGCCGGTAATTAGAGGGTACAAAGGATCGGGGTTTACCAGTCGATATATCACAGTGAATTTTGGAGTCAGTGAATAAATGGTAAGGGAACGAACTACGAAGGCGGGTGAGAACACAACGGATTAAATTCTGCATTGCATTGTTGGACCACCGCCATAGCTTTTAAATCGTGGGGAGATGCATATAAGTGATGAATATGTACACGGGGTAAAGTGTCTACGTCTAGATTGCTTGGACTATCGTTGTAATGGATGTCCGTCGCCAGCTGGGAGAGAATTTGAATAACGAATTTTCCTCGGGGACTACCTTTCCGGTGAACTATTGAAAGCGTGCGTTAAGGGTTTGTGGTCAGCAAGGATGCTAAACTAAAGTCCCTCTTACACATATTGGAAGTGCTTGATGGCAATGTAGATGACTAGCACTTCTCTGCCGAATGTGCTGTACCTCGTTTGAGCAGGCTGTAGCTTCCGGGAGAAAAAGGATAACGGTCGGATTTCATTGCCGATGACTTGCTGCAAAACAGCGCCGACGGCAGACTGAGATGCGTCGGTCTTTAGAACCAACTGTGCATGTTCGTCAGTACTCAGATAGCCAAGGGATGTGGCATTCACCAGGGCCTGCTTGACGGATGTGTAAGCGGCGATGACTTCTAGGGTGAGGAACTTTTCGGGGTTGCTCTCAGCATATCAGCCAGTGGCTTCAGCATGTTCGAGCGATTAAGGATAAAGCGGTACTAATAATTGACAATCCCCAAAAATCGACGTAGGCTTTTGATAGACTGAGGCAATGGATAATCCGAAATAGCGTTGGTTTTCTCCGGTAGTGGCCTGATGCCGTCTTTGTCGATGCGATGACCGAGAAAGTCAATGGAAGAAGCACCGAAAACGCATTTGGTTGTGTTGATGGTGACGCCATAATAGTTTAAACGTTCGAAGACGGATTGTAAGTGGGACGTGCGCTCCTGGGGATTGTGGCTGGCAACGAGTATGTCATCGATGTAAACAAGAGCAAATTCCAGTCCGCGTCGAACTTGGTCCATGAAGCGTTGGGATGTCTGGGCGGCGTTTCGGTAGCCAAAAGTCATACGGACAAATTTGAAGAGACCAAAAGGGATTGTGACCACCGTTTTGACGATGTCGTTGGAAACCACAGGAATTTAGTGGTATAATCTGACTAACCATTCTAGCGAAGATCCTCTTTACATAAAGGTAAATGGAAAAAACGTGAGTGTGCGTGATAGTATTGCGATTCGGTACAGTGGCATTGTTCAACCTACGGTAGTCACCATATGGTCCCCTATCACCCACAGTCGTCTTGGGGATCATGCGCAAAAGTGGTGATCAAGGGTTGTTCGGGGGATGAATGATGTCTAGATGCAGCATTCCAGTGGATTTCGCTTTGGCGACCTGCGGCTTCTCAGGAGGCAATCGATATGGACGCGCAAATTTGGGTGATCCCTTGGTGATAATGTGGTAATCAGCATTCTCTTTCAGCGCCGTGGTATTCGATGTGTTGGTAAATTCTCGCAAATTGCTTCAACAACGCCGTATAGGGTTGCCCTCCGGTCGCACACTTGGTTAGTGGGACGCCTAAAGAAACATGGACTTTATCGGCCGTCGCTGCTAATTTTTCCAATGGGATATCTGTGTCCTGCACTAATTAAACGCCTGTGGTATTCAGCGAGAGGCATTTGGTCTATAGCCGTCTGAGAATGGGGTCACCTGTGCTGTTATCACGGTCAGGAGGTCTTATATAGTGAAGCAGTTGCGAGGGAGTGCGAGCGCCCAGCTTGACGCTGAAAAGTAATTGCTGAAGCTTGGCCTCATCTGACGTCGTGGTACGCTTCAGCACTGCCGACTTGAATTTACCGTATGGAGACTCATCTGACATGGGGTAGAGTATATCAGTTACTTCAGAAGCATTGCCTATGGGCAGCTGTGTAGCCACAAGAAAACCGGAAAAATCCTTTCACCTGAGTAAACCAAACAATACAAAATTCTGTGCACTCATCACACTGGTATTTCACTTTCCCGTCGGTTTCTTCCGTGTACCAGGTGTTCACTCTCAAAGTGCTTGACAACCGAAACTTGCTTCCATCAGACACATCGCCTCACATACACCTACTACTTTAATAGTTCACATAAATGAGAAGAGAGAGTGACAGCCGCTTTTTTGATGTTGGATCACGGTCAAGTGGCCGTAGTCTGTGGATGTATGATGATGATGATGCATTCGTAATTGCACAGGGTCCACGAGATCATATATTATTCTACGGTCGTAAAATGAGTTTGTGAATAACAACTGTCTGATGAATCTAGCGTCATTTATGTTATGCATTCTATTCCACTGTATCTTGCTTTAGTTCAGGGCTATGAGGATGTTTTTTCTCTCCAAATCTGCGAAGGACACTTTTAACAACACTTCGTGTTGCTGAGCCACCTGTTGATGGTTGTTGCAAACGGAACAGCGTGTAAACTAGTGATTCATTCCTAACCATACCGAGTATCACGCACGGTCCATGGAAAAACGCACTAAAAGCCAAATGACTTCCACAATGGGACATGTGATTTGAGCCTACACCGCTTTGTTGCCCTCCATAACGTTGTCTTTCTCCTAACAAAATGATCATTTTTGAGATAGAAAGGATATCTCCCTTGGGTTATTCCCATGTCTTCGTGATGGGAGACAACTTAACTGAAATAAATTTCCATACCGGTCCACACACGGCCTCCTAAAGACTCAGTGCATGCACGAGTCCACAGCACGGTGAGCTCCCTAGACCTAACTGAATACGTTTGTGTGTGTGTTGTCGACCTGGCTAAGGTCCCTTTCGTCTTGTTTACTTCCTAACTAGTGAGGACTTGGCTGATAGCTGTGAGACAATAGCCCCTCCGAGACCACGTGGCCACGTTGTGGTAAGTTTTGTCTCTACTATTCGATTAACCTGTTTAGTTGGTCGTCATCACAGGTACTTCAGGGAGTGAATACAGAATGGTTAAAATCCGAGCGTTTGCTCTTGGTTTTGAAAAGCGTTGACACTTCTATACAACAGTTTCGTTCGACCGCATCTGGAGAATGGAACTGTGATCTGGCCACCACATCTCCAAAAGGACAAGCTGCTCCTGGAGACCGTGCAACGTCGAGCCACTAAGACAGTCCGCAGTCTAAAAACTGGGTGGTAAACAGGAGAACCAACATGACAACGACGGACAACCCCCTAAAACTGTGGGTCCAGAATAGCACACTAGAATGCAGACAGCTTTGTTCTCATTACGCGTTTGTAAGGTCTGGCATGCTCTACCAGACCATGTTGTTTCGGCTAACTCAGTAGCAATTTTTGAGGTTCGCCATGACCAATATCTACAGCATTAGTTTGGATACTGCATCTTTTTCCACACTTCAGCCCTTTGCTGAGGACCTTGAGATTCTGCGCATCGAGATACGAATTCTCAAAAGCTCTAGCTTCCTACTTCCGTTTACAACCCATTGAATCACTGAAGAGCTTCAGCTCTTTATCTGGTGGCCCTCATGATTACACATGAAAATGAAGAATTTCTTCTCATATCGTCGTAGTACTGAGTGTCCCCAGAAGCTCGTTGGTGCAAAACCCAGACAATTTCTGGTTCAAGCTGCTTTGTTCTGGGACCTCGGTTCTGGTCTGCAAAGCCTGGAACTCTCTACCAGAACATATCGTGAGTGCCACGACAGTGGCCGCGTTCAAGATTCGTCTGGATCGCTACTCTAACACTTAGTCCATGCCCACAGCATACTCTCCTGCGCACAGCAACGTGAGTGCGTTCGTCTGTTGAATTGTTCACATCTAATTATGCATATTCGCCTAGCTATAGAATTGTGAGTTTAATAACAGTAGGCGGGCATTTATTTATTTATTCTCCATTTTAGCCCTTTGATACAATCAAGAAAAGTTGCGACGTGTAACTATCCCTCTGGCACAGAGATTCTTCGCCTGGAGAAACGGAACCATCAAAAGCCGTGGCTTTCCACTTCCGTCCATCACCCGTTGAACCCATTGAACCAAATCGTTTCAATTGCTGAATTTCGCTGAAGGACGCACTTTCAAGGTCGATGTACGTTGATCAGCATTACTGTGAGGCATTGGGATGTTGTAGGCGTGTTGCGTTTCATGTCGTTCACATTTCATTTTTCACGCTTAGCAATCATATGCATGATCCTGAGGTTCTTGGTTATTGCCTTATTTTTATCCTCTGTTTTGCCTTCCTCAGTAACGGACGTATCCCTCGGGGTTTCCTCTGCCATTGAGTTATCGTACATGATCCTAAAGGGTCCTTAGTGAAAAGCAGAGGACGCTGTGTATGTGTGTGTACTCAAATGGACCATGTAGGCCAATCAGAAGCGCTGAAATCTCCGGAACACACGGGATGACAGAACTCTATAGGAAAACCCGAACGAACGGTGTGACCGACATTGCACAATCTCTGTTCTCAAATGCACCATGTACACCAATCAGGAAAGTTGGAAGCTGTAAAAACCACGCCCTGTCACAGTCGTGAGCGTGAACGTGAACTGCAGGTACGAGATCAACCAACGGCGTGCTAGTTAAAACTGACAATCGAAATGAAATTCGTGACGATCACGAAAAAGCTGAGTAAAACCGAATGTCACGTTGTTGAAGAAAGGGAAGAAATTAAATCGCAACAGAAACGAAAGTTGTGGACAGACCAAACATCAGAACATAGACGGAACAAGTGAACTTGGTTGAATTGCGTCTATGCGGTTTATGGTTGCAAACACTAGTGATCGACTATTGAAGTGAATAGGAACGAATTGGAACATAGACTGAACAAGTGAACTTGGTTGAAATGTGCTTGATGATTGCTAATAGTGCAAAGATTCAGTAATCGACTAGTGAACGATTTGAAAACAGCTAATAGGGATCTGTTTCACCGTGCTCATCCATTTGCCGATTTTGTTAGCCGTTCTATGGTTCAAATAGATCTGCCACACCGTTTCGCCTCTGTTTGCTCGCACGCTTAAGGTTCGCGTGTTCAGTCTTCTTACGAACCCTTCAGCTTCGTGAATGCTGCCACGCCGGATGATTGGACATATGTTTTCCTGGACGCGTCGTAGTTCACAGCGGGAACTCCTAAAATCCCGTTGAACTGTCTGGTCCAACGGGAGATTACAGAAAGGTTTTCCAGGTGGTCACCGAACGATCGGTCATCATCATCATAGACAACAATGCATCATTAATTACATTGATGATTAACTGCCACACAACCATGAAGGGAAGAAACCTATATAGGAAGCGGGAAGAAAAAAATAAGGGAGGAAAAGGACCTAACTACTAAAAATAGCTACGTCTATATTCAACATACAACATCAAGGCGCCTACACCTTGCAAACAAACAACCGAGCTGTAAGTGAAAGTAAGGCGTCATCAGCAAGACAGCTTCCTTACGGCTTTCACTGCCCCGCATCATTAAGTGCACTCACTTCACAGACAACTCGGCCAAACAACAACATTCACGCCACTGAGCTCGATTAGCCGCCATCTCACCTAACGTCTCAAGCCACCGACTCTGTGAGTCGCGAGGGCCCCAGCCCGGGAGACGAACCCGATCTACAGTGACCAACCCCTTCGTGAACGATTTCATTTGTCTACGCCAGGTCATCATCTGTCCACCTTGCGCCAGTCGGCCGCAGCGTCATCAGAGTGTGCTCGATTTGGCAAACGACTAGCTGACATCCTTAGTACATAACCTAACCACCGGTATACATGGAGGGAGGGCGTACATGGCAGCAAATACTCCACTGTAAACGGACAATCGCAATTCCAGTTCGTTGGATTTACGTTGTACGTGTGAGTGTTATCAATCACAGTAATCGCCGTCGGAGAAGCTGTGAAGGTCAGATGGGTTTCATCGACGAAGTTCTCCGACATTAACTGCACTGCCTTCGGGACGAGTCGACTGTTCACCCCGACATAGTCTGCAGGACTACTTATCTGCGGGTATGAGTGGCATGTGGGAACGAACAGCTCCTGGCGGTCGATGGTGATGTGGTCGAAGATGCTCGTTGTGCTCTCGATAGCCTGCCAAATCCCGATTTCTGCGTCCAAATTGTGCCGCTTAATGGAGCGATGGGGCGCTTCCACGAAGTTGTTCTATCGACCAAACGTGGAGACCTTCGGGCTGCGGTAATTGATCCACTTCTCTGATCTATCAATGAGTCTGGTCGTCGGGTACACATCATAGAACGAAAAGTTGACGTTCCGCATGATAACCAATGCTGTGACGTACCTCCACCGGTTCCGTATGAACATAGCGACCATGAACCCACTTTTTCACGGTCAGATTGGGGGTCTGACCGTGCACGTTCCTCAGGATGTGCACTTGGCACAGAAGTTGGCGGGCGTGCGAAAGCTCCGTGCAGTTGCCTCTTGTATGACCGCACTGTCATCCATGACCACTGTCCTGGTCCCCACCGGTCCAACGAAGATCACGAATTGCTGAAGAAACATGTCAATAAATATGGTAGTTTCATTTGCCAACCAACCGAAGCAAACCGATAAGCCCACCCCGTTAGCATCTACAACCATCAAAACGAACAGGCTGTAGCGTTCCTTACAACTCATATGTGGCATCGATCCTGATAACCTCGCGGTAACGCCGACATAATTCTGTTTGTTCATTACTCATGAACATAAAGTAATTTAGATGATTTTCGTTATCTACGTTAGAGTAGCAGTTACCGGTTGTGTCCAGTTGGGCATGCACACTACCCAGGTAGCCAGTCGTGTTCCTCTTCGCAAACAATCGGATGTAGAGATTACGCACATCCTTTGTCGTTTTTTTCTGGTTAAAATGTTGTCGGATGTATTGTGTATTGTTGAACGAAACAGTGTCATTGGGCAGCCACAACCGAATTTCCTTGATTTCCACATCTGTGAGGCGACGTCTTAAGGCTTCGTAGTTCGAAGCAGTGGTGCCGCGGAGATGATTGTGCAGCATGACGAATTTTGTGACGCAAAATCCCTCGTTGATGTCGCGGTTGATTGTTGAAATACGAAGAGCATCCAGTTTACCAGCTTGCTCTCTCTCAAACACCGGAGGATGAGCGCAAAATCTGCACCCTACGGACGCATGCGTGAACATGTCTTTTGTGATCACCGAACACGTGTTCGGTTGATCGGATGCAGTATGAAGAGCCTAGATGAACTTCGAAACGTTGAAGCTACGCTCCAACTGCATCCAAGTTTTGGAACTGCAATGGAGACATGACACTACCAAAATGCTCCTAAAACGATACAGATAAATCAGCAGTATTAACGCTCATACTCTCGGTTAAGAAGAAGGCGTTTTTCCGACGTATACTGCACATTTATTGCGAGTGCGAACCAATGACGGCCAATGGAGTTGGGACACACAAGATTGACCCACAAAGTCCACAGGGTTAATGGGATGGGGGTAGAGAAGAAACCATGTCACAGGGTGGGGGATTA
>LOND01001742.1:19198-33656 GCA_014220965.1 Paragonimus kellicotti | reverse complement strand
TTTACATAAAGGTAAATGGAAAAAACGTGAGTGTGCGTGATAGTATTGCGATTCGGTAGAGTGGCATTGTTCAACCTACGGTAGTCACCATATGGTCCCCTATCACCCACAGTCGTCTTGGGGATCATGCGCAAAAGTGGTGATCAAGGGTTGTTCGGGGGATGAATGATGTCTAGATGCAGCATTCCAGTGGATTTCGCTTTGGCGACCTGCGGCTTCTCAGGAGGCAATCGATATGGACGCGCAAATTTGGGTGATCCCTTGGTGATAATGTGGTAATCAGCATTCTCTTTCAGCGCCGTGGTATTCGATGTGTTGGTAAATTCTCGCAAATTGCTTCAACAACGCCGTATAGGGTTGCCCTCCGGTCGCACACTTGGTTAGTGGGACGCCTAAAGAAACATGGACTTTATCGGCCGTCGCTGCTAATTTTTCCAATGGGATATCTGTGTCCTGCACTAATTAAACGCCTGTGGTATTCAGCGAGAGGCATTTGGTCTATAGCCGTCTGAGAATGGGGTCACCTGTGCTGTTATCACGGTCAGGAGGTCTTATATAGTGAAGCAGTTGCGAGGGAGTGCGAGCGCCCAGCTTGACGCTGAAAAGTAATTGCTGAAGCTTGGCCTCATCTGACGCCGTGGTACGCTTTCAGCACTGCTGCCTTGAATTTATCGTATGGAGACTCGTCTGGCATGGGATCAGAGTATATCAGTTACTTCAGAAGCATTGCCTATGGGCAGCTGTGTAGCCACAAGAAAACCGGAAAAATCCTTTCACCTGAGTAAACCAAACAATACAAAATTCTGTGCACTCATCACACTGGTATTTCACTTTCCCGTCGGTTTCTTCCGTGTACCAGGTGTTCACTCTCAAAGTGCTTGACAACCGAAACTTGCTTCCATCAGACACATCGCCTCACATACACCTACTACTTTAATAGTTCACATAAATGAGAAGAGAGAGTGACAGCCGCTTTTTTGATGTTGGATCACGGTCAAGTGGCCGTAGTCTGTGGATGTATGATGATGATGATGCATTCGTAATTGCACAGGGTCCACGAGATCATATATTATTCTACGGTCGTAAAATGAGTTTGTGAATAACAACTGTCTGATGAATCTAGCGTCATTTATGTTATGCATTCTATTCCACTGTATCTTGCTTTAGTTCAGGGCTATGAGGATGTTTTTTCTCTCCAAATCTGCGAAGGACACTTTTAACAACACTTCGTGTTGCTGAGCCACCTGTTGATGGTTGTTGCAAACGGAACAGCGTGTAAACTAGTGATTCATTCCTAACCATACCGAGTATCACGCACGGTCCATGGAAAAACGCACTAAAAGCCAAATGACTTCCACAATGGGACATGTGATTTGAGCCTACACCGCTTTGTTGCCCTCCATAACGTTGTCTTTCTCCTAACAAAATGATCATTTTTGAGATAGAA
This sequence comes from Paragonimus kellicotti, assembly GCA_014220965.1. Lineage (NCBI taxonomy): Eukaryota > Metazoa > Platyhelminthes > Trematoda > Plagiorchiida > Troglotrematidae > Paragonimus > Paragonimus kellicotti. The sequence continues at coordinate 32,209 of LOND01001742.1, read as the reverse complement.
AGGATATCTCCCTTGGGTTATTCCCATGTCTTCGTGATGGGAGACAACTTAACTGAAATAAATTTCCATACCGGTCCACACACGGCCTCCTAAAGACTCAGTGCATGCACGAGTCCACAGCACGGTGAGCTCCCTAGACCTAACTGAATACGTTTGTGTGTGTGTTGTCGACCTGGCTAAGGTCCCTTTCGTCTTGTTTACTTCCTAACTAGTGAGGACTTGGCTGATAGCTGTGAGACAATAGCCCCTCCGAGACCACGTGGCCACGTTGTGGTAAGTTTTGTCTCTACTATTCGATTAACCTGTTTAGTTGGTCGTCATCACAGGTACTTCAGGGAGTGAATACAGAATGGTTAAAATCCGAGCGTTTGCTCTTGGTTTTGAAAAGCGTTGACCCTTCCTGCTCTTACGACACCCCGTGTCTAAAGATCTCCAACGTCCCCATTATTGCTATTGAACTTAGCATGCTGCTGTTTACAACTAAACCCTGGAAGAACTCCCGACAACTTCGCCTCAGCAAACTCAAGTTGTTTAACAGCAAACAACAAGTTTGGGTATCGTCTGGGATGCTTGGTATTCCGCGCACGCGTTTGAAAACGGTGCGTGGCTCTCAATCGGAATGTCCACTTTTGCTATGGGCGGTGGTTCACAAACTACTCTTCCACTCATCCAGAAGGGTCTTACCGGTTTGTATCACTTGCTTACTTATTCCCTAACTGGAGAGCCCATCTGGTCTTATTAAAACCGTGTGTTAGCGTGCATACCGACTGCTGCGATGTCCAGTACCTTCTGGTCAGGCCCGAGGCCGTTGCAATGATTATGATGTTGATGCACAATAGGTTCGTTTCCGCTGTCTGTACCAGTCATACTGCACAGCCCCAAGTGAACTCCATTTGGGCCTGATGACATTATTGTTCTAGTCCTACACAAAAGTGCTAAGCAGCCTGCCAGCTCCCTTGAGCAATTTCAAGTCACTAGGGCAAGATCCCGCTCCCACTTGCCGGAAACAGGCTAACGTAACTCCCACCGTAATTTCCCCAATTACTAACCAATTGCCGTATTCCTTAACGTTGGAGGCACTTGTCTGTGATGTCACTTTTAGCTTTTTGTCTACCGAAAGCTTCTTTTGATACCCAGTATGGTTTCCGTAAATACCATTGGCGTGCAATGAACATCTTATTGGTTATTAATCAATGAACGCGGACAGTCGACCATAGCGCAGAAACAGATGTGTGAGTGATCTCGCTTAGATGTATGCTCGACAAGCTCCACCATCCTGGCATGTACGGCAGTGCATTTTGGCAGTCTTATTCCGGTCGCTATTGCCAAATTCGATTCAACCCCTGCTTCTCTGGATCCTTGGATCCACTCACTTCGCGTGAACAATATAAACCCTTCATTCTTTTCCTGTCTCTTACCATTTGCTGTGGATGTCAAGAGCTGGGGTATCATCAAAACCTTCCGAGGATTCGTTATTTTCAGTTATTTAAACTACTTGTTTGCTGTCAGACCAGCATCATCAGCATCTATGTACAAAGACTTAGGAACATTCGATTTCAATACGCCATCCGGTTCACCGAACGTTGAAGCCTGTTCCGGTAAAGTCAACAAGATCCCAGCACCATTTAGTCTAGTTCTTGGCCGTTTTACTTATGGTAAACTTTTTACAACTGTTTCATCCAACTTCATTATTCACAATGATACGGTAATCCTGATATCTCCTCCGGAACTACAAAGCCCTCTTTGAGACTGTCCAACGGAAGATTTTGAAGGCCTTCCTGGAATTAAAAACCAGGTCCTTCGGGTCGAATAGTCCAAGTGAAAATGAAGTGCCTGGTTCGATGGTTTTACTTCGCACGTGTTGGTGTATGTGATACAAGATAAATGAGTCGTCAGTGAACGTGTGACTGATAAAATAAAGTAACTGACTACTAAACAGTTACCACACGGCCTTTTTTTCATCTCGCTAAATCTGCGTCCATTTGGGCGAATAAATCGACCAATGATGCCACGAGATTTGTGACGAAAACGAACTCAAAATTAGGGATCTATCAGATATTCATGCCGGACAAAAAATACAACCAGGTATCCCGCGATTCGATTACCTGGCCGTGCAGGCTGTTTTTATGATAGAATAGATTGGCTATCATCTGATATACCTCAATCTGGTCTAGGGTCGATATCAACTCTGGTTCTGCGCACTTTAAACTTTCTGGTATTCAGTTCCGTTCGAACATTAATCTGTGTTTTAAAGGGTACGGGTTGCGATTTACCTTGTCATTCCGTACACAGAGACGCTAAGTTCTGGAGGTAGGCTGTTTCTCATCAGGAGGCCTTATGTAAGCATGATGAGGATAACGCTCTGGCAAGTACTTTTCTCCCACTAAATGGTCACTTTTAAACTGACGAGTGCAGTTTTGCTTGGACAGATGGCCAGGATTCGTCGGTCCGCAGGGAACTGCCTAACATGGAGCCGATTTTTGATTATACAAAACATTTTTTATGAGGCTGAATTAGGTACAGTGCAAAGAAATGATTTGGGTGAATGTACCGGGTCAAGAAAGACTGGTTTCCAGTGACAGGGTGACGTTAAGGTAGTTGTTTTCTGCTGCGTACTACTACACCATTTTCAATGAGGATTAAAAGAACCAGTGCAGACTAGCAGCCGGTACCTTTCCCATGCAAAAGAGTCTTTAGTATTTCTATCATGGAATTAGAACCACTATCCGAATTAATGAATGAAGGCGTGCAAAACAGTTCAAAAAAAAGCGGTCAATCACAGTGGAAGTAATCATATCCGGGCCTAAAAGTGCGAGAGGAAAACATGAATACTCGTTGACGGTGGTGAGTAAGTATTGGTTGCGACTCATAAAAGGGAAGAGAACCTTTAAAGCCAAAATCTTGTCCTTCAAAAACTGAGTGGCTTGAATCTAGTTAATATGAGGTGCAGTGAAAAGTCGTGGTTTAATTCCAGCTTGTCAGTAACGTCTGACCACCATATATCCTGTAGAGTACAGAAGGTCTTACTACGTACAGAATGTATCATTTGTGTAATACCAAGATGACGGAGTCGTGTGACTGTCTAAGTCTAGTTTGCATATAATCGAACACCAGTACTTTCGAAACAACGCATCCGCTGCGCGAACGTTTTCAGAGGATGATGGACGATACTATAATGTGTCGCTGTATCTTATTGTTCTCCGTCTCTTCCTTGTGAAGTCCACAGTGCACGAAAGCGACCGAACCTTGATCAGCAATCAGATGAAAATGATCACATGGCTGCTACTATTTCCACTTCGTCCTTGCTTTTTCAGTTACATACCTCTCCTTTTCGACCGATAAGTGATTCCTTTTCTCCTGGTGGCAATCTTCTTGGGAAGAATGCCACAGTTCGACCATTTTGTTTCGATGTTTGAAGCGTCTGTTCACATTTGAATGTTGATATTTCTCCAGAAAGCTCTCCCGACTAAACAGATTCTGACAATGAAACTTTGATGCAGACAACTTTTCATGGATGTTAACATGATATTCCAGAACATTATTTTTTTTCCTGCCGTTGATCATGGTGTTCACTCCTTTTTATGTTTACAGCTGACCAATTGTTCAGTCTACTAAGCAGAACTCAATTTTGCTTTCGCTGTTGTCAACCTGTCAATTTCATATTCGCACCGTGATAAACAATGGGTAAGAAGAAGGGACACAAGAGGAGTAGTAGTAGTAGTAGTAGCAGTAGTAGCAGCAGGTGCCGTAATGTTTCTGATTTAACTTGTTTAGCTCGTCTGATGGAGGGAGTTGGAACAATCCACAGAAGATGAATAAACGCCGCATGAAATATGAAAGACGCATGCGAAAGGTTTGGTTCATTATTTCGTAGTAATCGTTTGCCATCGCAGAGAAATCGTTGTGTTTGTGGCTTTTGCCCCGCTGGTGTGTTGGCCTGTCATGAAAATTTTATGAGAAGATATCCGGTCAGTTTCATAATAATTTTTGTTTTATTTACGTCCACGTATCCGTCGCATCTTTTAAATTGTGCGTCAATTTAGTGTGTGATTATTGATAAATCCGCTTACTGTAGAACAACATTGATTAAATCTGTATTTTATCATCCTCTTCGTCGACCGGGCAGTGGGGCATACTACGAAGTCAAATTTATCAACTTGTTTCAGATCCATCACGCCGCGGTCTATCATACAATGACATACTCTTCATGTCTCCGCAGATTTTCAGTAGCCTCTCATCCGCAGAACTTCAATTTTGCTGGATCGATCATATAAAAAGAAGCCGTTTGCGTTCTGGTCAGGCCATTTACCATTTTCTACCCGTTACCGTTGTCATCATTCTCATGCAACGAGGGGAAATAAATATTCTATCGATTACGATTAATATCCTATCGATGTGTTTACTGAACGTCGCTCGTGTGGTGCATGCGTACGGACCAATCTAACAGACATGTTGTGTTAGCTACTCCAGCTGTATCTTAGTAACTTCATCTTGCAAAGTCACATCCTCATCCTCATTTTCATTTTGAGCAGCGCCGCCAATTACTATGGTTCGGACTGTCGTTGGTCCTGACAGTTGTCCACAGAGTAGTGGAGTAATAAGTAAGCACAAATGTAAGAAGAAAAAAGGACAGAAAGGAAAAATGAAGAGCAGTGAGATATGAAAAAAGACCATAGCTTTACGAATATGGACTCATCGTTGACTACGATACACTGCCATGTCAGGGGGTGTTTTCAGCCAACGGTATGGATGGCCGCGAACTCCCCAAATCGGACAAACGATTTCTGCCAACCTTACTAAACTAGTGGTCAAGGCTTTCATAGCCCGTGACCAGGCCACGACTCGGTCTTCCAGCCATCACACCCACACTGAACAATGTGTGATGCAGCAGACACTGTCGACATACGGAGTACGTGGCCCAACCAACGAAGACTGCATTTTCGTTGTCTCCGATATTATTATTGGTCGCGAACTTGCTTATCTCCCAAGTACGCACCGACAGACTTTCATGTTACTAACACATCCCGTCCGTTTGATACTGGCTCACTGGTGGGGACAGTGTCGATCGAATACCGAGAGTCTACATGCATTTTCCGCACGAATGGACCAGGTTTCCCATCTACAGAACAAAACTGAGCACACGCGTTGTAAACTCGCCTTTAATCGCCAACTGAATGTCCGCGGCGCCATAGGTGATCTAGGCTGGCTAATGCACTGTTTTTGCCATCCTCGTAGGCACCTCGTCAACAATAGTAATCGTTAATGAGACAACATTACCTATTTAAGTGAAACAATCGATGATGTCGAGCCACTTGCCTGCAATAAGAAAGACAGGGCCAGTGCCGACCCAGACTTGTAACAACACTTTGCACTGTGAAGGTTCGAAGTTCATGCCGTACAGACCGACCATATCATTTAATCGGTACGATGGTCTACACGTTCTCTGCAAAACGACGAAGCAAATCAGTGTCGTCCACATACTCTATATCAATCAGTTTATTCCTTAGCAGAGACTGAGACCCTCCGAGCGCTCCTTGTAGAATGTTGTCCATCCCATGATGGAAAAGACGAGGGAGGTCGGACACCTCTGACGAACGCCATTTGACGTGATGAACGCTTGAGATACAACGACTTTGATTACTTGGCATGCTTAACTGGGACTCTTATGCAACGAAGACAGTCCCATAGAACGTGTCGAGCAACCGAATCAAAGATAGCCTTTAGGTCCAAAAATATCCCCCGGCCATTGACTGGGAAAGGGAATGCTGATACTCCGGTGGCTGTCGCAAATTGAAAATATGATTGATGCGCCCGTGAACAGGCTGGAAACCGGCTTGTTTTTTTAATCTGTTTTCTCAGCCACCGCACTATGAGACCCGTAAACAGCTTGGATGCGATGGAGACTAGGCTAACACCCCATAATGCCACACATTGGCACCTTTTAAAAAAATATGACTCGATAAGCACCGGTTATGAGACACACCTTTAGTCTTCCATACGGAACGGAGGAATGTGGCTAGTTCGGATAACAATATTTTTGCACCATCTTTGAAAAGAGCTAGAGAAAGAAGGTCCGGACCTGGAACTTTATTGCATTTCACTAGTTCAGGACCCAAGGCCACCTCGTTTCCCGACAGAGGGTCATGGAGGATGTCATAACCAACCGTACAATCTTCACCATTCACAACTGAATGAGTTGTCTCAGGCCAGTTAAACGGTTCCTGAGACTTCTCAGCTCATCCGCCAAGTCGGCTCAGCAGGTTGTAAATTCTCGAGCCATATTTTTCACATATAGTCTCACTACCATCTTGTCGATGACCAGTACAACCACGAATAAGGGCAAACAGCACCCGGCCGACCCCTGATAAAAGGGCTTCATCATTCTCTTCGACTATTTCGGAGAAATAAGCCTCATGATCTTTACTCAGACCTTTCGTACGTCTACGTTTCAGTTCACGACGGCCTTTTTATATTCGGAGTTATGGCGATCGATCGACGTTTGTTATCCTGCTTTAGCAGGATTCCATTTCCGTCGTATTTGTGGTGCAAGAGCTACGCATAGCTGTTGAGATTTATACCTAATGTTCCTTTGAATCCCTACGCTGCTTTACCCGGGCAGTTAACTCATCAATGCTGCTTGACAGCCGTTTCGTATACCCTCGTCGCGCATTTTCCAGTTGGATACTTTGTGTTTGCAAGCAAATGATCTCTTAGCAAACAATGAAACAAAACAGACACTGAAAACGGCATGATCAGGGTGATTAATTCAAAATGAACAACCGTTTCTAATGGATTGGCGCTGCTCATAGCTGGCAAGGATGTGATCGACTTAGTCCACGTTTTAGTTCCTCAGAGTGGTCACCACCTAACGCTTTACCGTCGTTTACGCTGGAATGCGCAACTCAATAGATATGATCCGTGAGACGAGTATAACTGGTGGGCGTTCACTGTTATTGGTGCGTCGCGTCCGAACACCCAGTAAGACAACCAAGGTGTGCGTTCATATCACCAACAAGCGTAATAATATCCGAGTGTTTCATCGTCGTCACAACAGCCTTGTACCTGACCAGAAGGTACTGTAGATGGGACCGCCACTCGCCTCGACAGTGACACGGAATATTCCAGAAAAAGAAAACTACTGGAAAGGTTTTAAAAAACAATTTTGAAAAAAATTGCAGTGGTATGAATGCAAGTACGTCATTGACTGCGACACGCTGCCATCTCGGATAGCGTCTCTAACCAGCGGTTTGAGTGATCACGAGGACCCCATCCAGGCAGGCGACACCTACCCACTTTACTCAGTGGAGCAGTCAGGGTCTTCATATTTCGTGACCACGTTGTTGCTTGACCACCACGTGGTTTCACCCAACTGTTGGTGGTCTCAGTATATAATGCCCGGTACGGTAAACGCTCAGCTGGCATGCGGAGTACGTGACCTAACCATCGCAGACTGTGCAACGTGAGTAGTTGACCAATTGATCGCGCATCCCGAGCGTTCCGGAATACGCGCCGGCGAACTGCCGCATTGCTCACGCGATCAGTCCACTTAATGTGAAGTAATTGGCAGAGACAATGATGATCAAGAGCAGTCTGTTGACATCTTCGTCACAAACGGGCCACATTTCCGAACTATGGATCAAAACACGATGCAAACAAGCATTGGATACCTTTCCTATTAACGACAACTAAACGTCTCTTCGAGGCCATAGATGATACAGGTTGATAGAGGCAACCCGTACTTTTGCTATTCTCTGTGATAACTCATCAGGAGGCTGACGAGACAAGGCTACCCAAGTATGTGAAAGTGTCCCGTTGTTCAAAGTGCGCGTCATAGAAGGTGTTATTGAGAGCATCTGAACTAATGTCTGTTAGAGTATATGCAGTTCTGATTGTGAATATTCATGGTTGTGTGTGGGCTGAGATACTGCCAGGACGCCCAGACCTAGACAGGAGAACGATTAGGGTTCTCAACCAAAGCCTTGGCTCAAAAGCCTGTACCGTAGGACAACGGGCGGGTAGCAGTGTACCAAAATCAGTTGTTTTTTTCCGGAAAAAGATATCAACCTGATTCCAACCTCCAACCTTGATGACATGGAAATCGTGGTTTGTCAGACCTCTACCTATTGGTCTGCCTGGCATGAGTGATTGTAGGTGTGATCGTCATTCCGTCCAGTTCAGCCCAGTAGGTCATCAGGATACGCAGACCATCACAACGTGTCAAGACTCAGTCATTCACTCACTCACTAACAAGCACTAAAATACTCAGATATGGCAAGTGAACAACGTCTTTCTAATCTGTGCCGATAGACTGTGACCGAAATACTAAGTCTAACGACACATAAACAACTGTTCACTGGGATCCGGTTGAGTAGATTCTGCTCTGCCTCAATGCTTGATGTAACCTGTACTGCTGATTGACCGCAGGATTTGACTGTCGTCACCAGAGGCACCAACGAAGAACCATTGATCCGTACTATTACTCAGGGGCGAATTCAGGTGAAGGACAACGCTCGTATCGTATAGGCGCGTTTTGGGGTCACGGTTAGTTTTAGAAGTTCGGGAGAGTGCTCATCAGGGAAACTTTCTGATTTATTTGTCGGAGAATGCGGACATTAAAAATGTCGATACGTACCCGTCGTCTTGACTTGAAGGTAGGAAACCTACGATCAGAGGGGAACATAACTTAAAATGAGTAGGCTTATCTGTCAGGACGACGAAATCCTTTTGTGCTTCTCGATCCCTTTTAACGTGGAGGAGAATTGACCTCAGGGACTCACTCCGAGTCTCTGATTCCACAGTTTGACCTGCGAGAAATAGGGTCCTCTTTGAGGACCCCGCTCGGAGCCACCTGGAAGTGAGGGGTTTACCTGATCCAAGGCCGCAGTGAATAGGACGTTGATGTCAGTTCCTGACCACTGCTCCGCACAGTGGATGTATTTGAAGACACATCAGATTGTTGAATGATACGGAAAGTTTTTCGACAGTAGTTAATAATACACTAGCGGTCACGGTCAACAGTTAGACGATCAGAGTGCTTTTTTGTTTGAGAAGACCATTTCTAACTCCTTTTCCTTCTTTATCCGAAGACAGAAGTGCCCCAACTACAAAACTGGATCTACTGTGTACCGATAGAATCGTGTCTCACTATTTAAGCGCTTCCATATAGTATACAATCTTGTGAGTTTAACTGCTTTTCTTCTCACTACTCCTCTTTGATCTGTATGACACAGTTGTGCCTGGAAGAACCGAAGTCCTGGCCTCGCTAGCTCTTGAGATCTATGCAATGCATAAACTTGACGGCTACGTCAACAAAGGTCACGTTAACCTTGGGTCGTTATTTTATTAGTAGTATTATTTCGGTACCTCGTCACAGGTGCTTTCCATCTCGGTCGTGTGATTGATATGTTTCTCTTTGTAAATAATCATGTAGGCCAATAAATTAAGCTCGATCTTGGACGCCATCTTCTTTGATTCTTTATGACGTTCAGTCACCCGCCGTGATTTACTTCAACAATGTCGATGCATACGATACTAGGGATGGTGTTACTTGCTGGACAATTTTATTTCTTGATAGTACGAGCTCTTAGGGCAAACTGACCTGGAACACTTCTATATCACGCTTAGTGTGTACTCCGTCTGGGTTTTGAAACCTTCCAGAAACTCTGTCTCAGGTGCGATTCTGACAACTGATTCCAACTGCCCGCATATACAGCCCTCTTCCTCAGCTTGGCGACGCGTAATAGACTTGTGAGCACTGGATGTTCGTTGAGCCCGACGAACTTCAAGTACTTCCGGCCAGTGGTATTCTGGAGGATAGCCATGTTTCTAACCGAAAAACCTGCTCTATACGGTTGGTACATCTCCACACTTAAGGGCGTTTAATTCTGGTGTAAGGCGACCATTCGAAGATAGTTTCGTGTAATACAATTATTTTATTACTTGTTTATTGGCGTAACATTTGGTGATTGTGCTATGGAACCTAAAGATCACTTGAAAAAACGTGCCTTGAAAGATCGCAGTTTTAAACTAGCGTGCCGGGAAATAATCACGCTCTCTTGACTGCGTTGGTAAGATGCGAATTTAAGTGGCTTTTGATGTGACTAGATGTGGAATGTGGTTGATATGAGGAGTAATGCTTAATTATCCACCAGACTGATATGAAGTAGGTGAATGTTACTATTCTACTTGCCGCCTCTACAAACAGTGTTAAATAAGGTGAATCACTGGACTGTTATGCATGGAATGCACTTCTTACCTTCAGATTAAGAAGTCTTGTTTTACTACTGTCATTCTTACGCATACTTCCTCCATTGTTATTAGTCTTTTTGAGACTAGCGCATGCGGCCTACTTGGGTTGCACTAACTTGCCAGCTGCTAGTATTGGTGAGGAAATATCAACGAAGCTAACAAAAGTATCGGTAACTTCTTATCTTTCTTTGTTATCTATGAGGATAGCCGATTGCCGCCAGATTGAGAAATATGTAATGCTTATGTGCGATCCATTATGCTGTGTAATTTAAAAACGTGGCATGTCTATACCTAAGACGTGAATAGAATTACTGTGTTTAATTATCGTTTCCCCCACCAGTTAGTCCGTATCCAGTAGGATGATCGTGCGAGCGCTGTGGTCATTTGTCGGCGCACATTTCCAAAACCTTTGGACATGTGTACATTCGGTAAGCTAATGAAGTTGTTTACTTTGTCATGGCTGGGTCAGGTTTCTCGCCTCAGTTCTTGTTTGTCCGGATCGTCAACATTTGGATTCAGCCACGAGGCGGTCGTACAGCGACGTGGTCGCGACGTTTAACGAATCTGAAAGTTGGTAGTTGTCGCCTGCCTGGATGGAATTTTGTGATCAATCGAAGCGCCATTTAGAAACGCTATACAGTGTGGCAGTATGCCACAGTTGACTACATTCACATTTTATAGTTTGTTAAGCTAACTTTATTTTGTCCGTTTCGTTTCCTTTCGACAAATTTTCTGCAGCGTATTCATTGCCAGTGTTTTTATGAGTAACGGCTCAAGTCAGGGTCAAGTAACCCGATTTATGACGGTGTATGTATACATCAATCGCTGAGGGGAGGTTAGGAGTATACTGGGAATCATCAATACAAGCGATTTGAGGGCTTTCGTTAGCTACTATCATGATCGTTATCGTGTTTGACGTGACTTAGATTACTACTTTGTTGGAGTTATGTGTTCTCCGAGTGATTACTTGTATTTATCTACTCTTTTCCCATGGATGAACATATCTTAAACAGCATACTCGTTTGCCTAAGATAAGTGCCAAATTTGACAGGGTTCTAGACACTTAAAATTGGCCTTTGCTGTGGTCGGGATCTTTAGAGTAATATAGGCAGTAACTACACTCTGTGTATCGTTAGTAACGACACGGAACGAGACCTTAAACTGTCACCATAGACACTACCAATGAACGAATAGTGCGTTTTTGTCCGAGTTCACTAGCATATATCAGTCGTGGATCTGAGTGCGAGAACCTGTGTTTCGAAATTGTTCCTCAACGTGCACATTTGACGATCCAGAACGCTGCAGAAGAAAATACATGTAAATTTTAACGATCAAATTAGCCTATCACTGGTATGTCCTATTCGTGTAGTCATTTGATTGTAAAACTAGCGTTGGCATGGGTTACGCTTATAGTTAGTAGAAACCATCTGTAAGTTAAATTACTGATGAGTAGTCGGGGATTTGGTTAATTTCAAGTTGAACATCACCCACAATTGATCGCAGCTGTCGCATTCCCATAGACTTTCCAGTCGGCCCCTTTCGAAAAGAAGCACTAGACTCGAGTTTCACTCTCAGAAGTAATTATGGGTACAGAAAGTTCCTTCTCAAAAGCATTGTTAACCAGCTAAATAATCTGGAGGCATCGCTTAGAATTCTATTCTCACTGCTTTCGATGGCAGAACCTAGTTTTCCTACCAATGTAATCCTCGGAGCGCTTGTTGCAGACGTTAGTTAGTACAAATAGTTCTGAAAATTACACATTTGGTGAAGGGTAGAAGAGCCCTGTGGTGAACTAGCGCTTGCTTCCATACTCCCGAGAAGTGTTACTTGATGTCACTGTTGTGTACCTCTGACGCATAAATCTACCCTGCATCCACGCATACGAATTTTAGTCCTCTTAGCTCGCTGTGTCAGTGTACCATCGGGATACGATTTTTTGAATCTTCATGAAGGCGTTATGAAGGTAAACCCTGATTTACACTACCACTAAGCCAACACCGTCGGTCATTATCATCCGTGCTGATCCAGTGTATAAACCCATAACTATCACATTAATGAATACAACTTCGGAAGTGGAAAATTTAGCCGGGGCGGAAATCAAGAAACTGCATAGATAAAATATCATCGAGCCTTCGAAGTCAATTTGGGATCACATATTGTTGGGGAAAGTCTATTTTCCCCAAAAATGGTTTATTTTTCGAGCTATCTTCGAAAAATAAATTGTGATTTTGAATTTCATCTTTTCGCGCCACAACGTGCCAAAACTCAATTTTGGCGCACGTTTCTCCGGCGTCTCTGATTGGCCCATCCCACTTTGTCAAGACTTTTTAACCGGCAGTTATTGAAGTCTGACAGCGCACTAGGACTGTTCATGGATCCCACGCTCGCAGAACTCTGCAACTGCTCTGGAACTCAGTGCGATCCCACTCCAGCCTCTTACCACGATTTCCAGTTCGGCGTCACCAGAAACCCTGAGAGAAAAGCGCTTGAATCGACAGTTATCTAGAGGTGAGCTCAAGTGAATAACGGTGCTAGAATCGTAGACTCGCGTCTCCGACGCAGCACACATCAAGCTCCAGACTTGAGAGAGTACTAGCCAGAGCAGCTTGCTGACCGACTTGTCGGAGAGTGCGGACATTGAAGGCGCCAATGTTTACCGGTTGTCTTGGCCTCAGAAAACAATTGTCACTCGGAGGCACAAGGAAGACAGAAGAAATGAGGGGTAAAACAGTAGGAGAAAGTCTTATTGGGTTAGTAATGTCA
>LOND01001741.1:53996-66198 GCA_014220965.1 Paragonimus kellicotti | reverse complement strand
GTGATCGGACGACTGGACTCTCCTTCTCAACGACCTCAAGTGTGTGAACGTGCTTGCAATAAAAATCTTGGCATTCTTGAGTTACAGCACACCCCGCACCGTGAACCTTGCAAAGTTCGATCTTGGAGAAGGTCCGAACATCTGCAGGTCGTCTAACCTACCCACTACGTACCATCACGAGATGGAGACAAAAAAGGGTCTGCTACTCTTGGGCCTATAAAAAGACTTTTCCCCCACCTAGATAAGGTAGTCTTCCAAACACTCTGAGGGGCTTATTGCAAGACGGCTACCTGAGTAAGTTAATCAAGTCGTGTGCATCAGATGGTTGAGGGCATACTTGTTGTTGAATGTGTTCAGTGTACGGCTATCAAGCTGGTCGCTGGTGTGCGGCATGTGGCTTGCGGGTCGCGACCAGAAATTCTTGATTTTTACCCGGTTGTACTTTGACGACTCCGCAGTGACCTAATTCTCACAGACTTTCTTTATCATAGGACTGATCCAACAGTTTGTCATCCTGGTGGCTGATAACGGCTGACGGGGTCATCACAAGAAGTTGTACCTGCTCCGTCCACGATCTTTCTCTAGACGGCAATTCTTTTCGTACAGAGTTATCAGTCACTAGAACGACTAACCTTCTGATATCTTTAGTTTCACACCTAAGGTTGGTTTCCAAATATTGTTCAATTCCCATTCGTTTAGAACCTCGTTAGATTCGTAACTCTACTCTGTTCTCGCCGTTTGCTGTAACCCACAAGAGTGTTGCTATAACTGGTTTTCAATGACGGTCATTTAGATCCACGTAATTCCACAGGACACTGTAACAGATGAAGGGACTGAAACTGGGTGGCTTGGGATTCTAGCCTCAAACCCATGTGTATTCAATTGAAATCGCCAAAAATGACATCGCTTGATGGCCCTTTCGCCATTCGATTCGCCCGCCAGCATTGCCACCTTTCCCCATTAAACTCTGATATGACACATCTTGTAACATTGGTAAATCCATGTGATTAGTTTCGATGACTTGTGTATAAATCGCGCATAAACGCCTGATCAGAATCATGAAAGGAGCTGTTTGCAAAACTGACTTCTCAACAATTTTCCTAGTAAATACAATTGTCTGTAGGGTCGCGCTAGTTATGCAACGTTGTTATAACCGGCTTCCGAACTGGGTTCACGAACTGCGAGGTTTGCCGTCGATTCCCCCACCAGCACTTTTCGGTGTCCCTTCATCCTCTCGAAGAAGCAACACGACTGATCTGTAATCTTCTGTCCTCCACTACCCACGCCAACTTATGTTGACATCTTTCCGACTCAACTTATCTCAGGTAATCGCGAAATCACTTAAAAATACATTCGGACTGTAACATGCGGTCGAAACCAGCAGGCGCGCACGGGCTGCAGTTGAAATGTGTAACAGAACGTGCTGCTGTATCGTTGGCGCCCTTTTGGTTTTCGTTTGTGTAAATTGTGTGTATGGCTCACTGGGCCTTCGGCTCATGTTTGCTCGTGATTTACTTTTACAGCACTGTTGCTAGAACCCGCACTTCGGAAGAACGCCGTCTCTCAATGTCTCCACGTCGCCCTAAAGTTGGCTCACAGGTGTGATGGAAAATCAGAGGAAAAACGGCCGGCTTGTGTGTTACAGAACGCATTTCCTGACGCGAAGTTAAAACGTTTGAAAATTCGGCTTCTATACAACCTCGTTAAAGGTAAATTATTGTAACCTCCCATCTTTCGCACTGAATTTGTGGACCTAACGGACTATGTTATTCCCCAGTGCGTGCAACAGACGTGTGCACATTTCAATCCTTCCCTGTCTCATTACGCTTTCTTTTGCTGACCGTTTTCGGGCCAGTCAAGTAATGTAACGATCGCCTGTGTTTATCTGCAATTATCACGCACATCTGAGCGTGTCTCTCACAAGTGCGCTGAGAAATATACTTTATTATTCTTGTGTCAAGACGGAATGGCCAATCCGTAAGGAAGCGACCACTTCCTGGACGAATATACCAACGGTGGATAAGATGGAACGCATGCTCAAGGCAATGTTCACAACAGCTAAGAGTAAAGTTAAGCACCGTTTATAAATAACACATCTATTTATACTTAGGACGGAATAATCGCCTTTTGTAATATTATGGCTTTGAGGTATAAGAAGGTTCTTTTTGGAACCAAAGTTCAAGACGGCTGGTGTTAGATCTCAAATCAGAATGCTGAATGCTGATGTTGAACAAACGTCCTTGAAAACGTTGTACAATCATGGGTTGCGCAAGAAAGTAAGGAGCACCAGCGAAATGAATACTATCTAGAGAGTACGGATAATTTTACCCCGTACGCACAAAGTAAGCCACAACACATGGAACATGTCCGGCCACTTCCACACCGAGGTAGGGCAATATAGTTGTGCTTGTGTGACGGCACAAGGCAAGAACTCTCATTGTAGGTCCACGTTAGCGGGCCCACCTTTTCGCTTCTGAAGTAGGGTAATAACTACGGTGTGTTTGAACGCAATCGTTGTTGATACCACAATCACCCCCGAAAGTTTATTAATCATAAGAAACGTTCACCTTCCTGCTTTCCATCCTTTCCTTTGACACTCACCACCATTATCTCCTTTACGATCGTGCAAACCGGAGTGGTGAACACTGTTTTTAGAATACACTCGTGTGGGTTACGAAGATTTCTGTCTTATCTCGTCTGTCATATCAACACAATTAGACTGGCCATCTCCCATCGCTTTTTGACTTCTTGACATGAAGGCCATCCAAAGAGTTCTCGCGCCACTTCTTAATTTTTGCGTATCCCAGTGATCGTGACAACACTGTAGTGTTCAAATGCCTCGCGAGCATTACCCGACAATAATATGAAGAATATGACATCCGGACATTGTAGTCTGCCAATCTGGTTTCAACAACGCGCAAAGAGCTTCGTGAAAATGCGGTAATTAATGGAATCGCCGTTAAAATAGATCAACTCGACCTCTGGTGAATATGTAAAATTCACCGAAGTTGCTGGGGGTGGTTCCGCTAAAAATCTCCCTGAGGGATTTCAGGCTTATTGCGAGCGGAATTGCAGAATTCTGTGATCTAGCCAGCAACAGTTTCCGACGTCTCTCTGACTCTATTTCAAGCATTACGCTTTCAGACATCTTAAGATGTTGTCTGACTTGTTCTCCAGCTTGCATCAGGGCCTTCTTCAATTCCGAGTTTATGACTAAATGCTCCTTCTTTAGCTTGGAGGTCGCAAAGGCTGATTGAACACCGACATTATTCCTACTACTAGTCCTAACGTTCGTAGACATGGGCTTATTAGAGCTGGAGCGAACACCAGTGCCATCATATTGCGGAGCTTGCACTTGCACTGGCATACCCTTTGGTCTTAAGCGTCGCGGAGTTCTTGGAGGATTTAACCAAATCATTCTGCCGCGTTTAGGGCATACTTTCTGCAGTCGCGTTGTGCATGGGCTCGCCTAACTAGTGCGAGGTATTTCTGTCGATACAAAATATCCAGTTGAACATCATCGACAATTGATCACAGCTGCCCACTACTATTGATTTCTCAGTAAGCTTCTCGCAGAAAGAAGCACCAGATTCGAGTCCCGCTGTCAGCAATAATGTCCACAATTCACAGTTATATTTCATAATTCATTTTTGTACATTTCTGTATATACCGTTTTGTTAACCTCATCTGTACACTTGTTTGAAACCATCAACTCACTTTTGAATTTAATCGTCAACACGAATAAACGGGAGTTACCGCGCACCGTCTCTGCCTTCTCCATTTGTGCGGATTTTGAGCTGGTAAAGCAGTTGCACGTTGAAATATTTTAGCTCCGCGTATTGGCTAATCCGTCGACGCTCAACGTTCGTCATCCCACGCCGCGTGTGGAATTATCCGTCGGTCGTTTTCCGAACTTCACCCCTGGCGCTGTCTTTCCCTCTTGTGGTGGTCTATTCAACTCAGCGGACCTCGACTTATCAGTGAGTCGTTCCTTTTACCGATACGTCTTCTGTTTTGTTTGTACGCTTACCTCTGAAGCCTATCCATTATCGTACCTTACCATATATTTAGTCATTCTTATCATTTTTATAATTCGTCAGTAGTGCATATCCTTGCCATGGCGAGACTAGAACTCTGGCCTGCGCTTTCATGAGGCAAACGTGTTTACCACTGCACCATTGGTTTCACATTAAGCACGACCGAATTATCATTTGTGGACGCCCAGCCGCTTTCAACGTGGTTGTCTTGTGGAGGCGTGGTGAGAGTTCTAGTCCGGCCGAAGCCTATCCATTATCGTACCTTACCATATATTTAGTCATTCTTATCATTTTTATAATTCGTCAGTAGTGCATATCCTTGCCACTGCCGGGACTAGAACTCCTGGCCACGCTTTCATGAGGCAACCGTGTTTACCACTGCGCCATTGACCTCACATTAGGCACGACCGAATTATCATATGTGGACGCCCAGCCGCTTTCAACGTGGTTGTCTTGTGGAGGCGTGGTGAGAGTTCTAGTCCCGGCCGTAGCAAAGCTACTGACGAGCTCTAATGAGAGCGAAACTCGAGTCTAGTGCTTCTTTTCGAAAGGGGCCGACTGGAAAGTCTATGGGAATGCGACAGCTGCGATCAATTGTGGGTGATGTTCAACTTGAAGTAATCAGTAAATCCACGGCTAATCCTCAGCATTACGATAAATCGCACGAATTCGTGGTGATCGTGGATTTGCTATGAATGCTGACAGAGTCCCGTTTCAACTGGGCAGTTGTGGTGTTGTACTCGAACATATATTCAGTCATGCATATCACCCCCATTCAGTCGGCCATTCGCAGGGTGGTTGTCGAAAAAAATGTCGTCACATCGTTGCCGTTCTACAAACTGAAATGCTCACAACTCTGACGGTTTTCATTCTAACGGCACAGGATCATGATTGAGAGCGAGCGTCACAAGAACCAAACAACTGGAAGTATATGGGCTCAGCTTAATATACATTTCAAAATTCACGAGTTTTACCTTCGACCCGCTTGTAGTTAACCTATTTCCAGGATCGTCACCATATAACCGCGATTTTTGAATCCCCGTGTTATCACAAATTAGGCATACGCTCTTTTTTGATCTCACCAGATTTACGACGCCGCAATTCCTCATAAAATTGTCACAAACACGTTCAGGTTTGTTAACGTATGTGAATCACCGATCGTAAACAGCAATTCGAATGTGTCATTGAGCATACGCCCAGAACTGCTACTAGTGGAACAACAGTAAAATATATAAACTTGTATATAACTCAGCATATCAACCAAACATAGAAGTAAGTTCAGTAGATTCCCATGTGTGCTATTTCTGACCGAAACACGAAATCAATGACGATAGATTTGTCGATTAATTCGAAGGCTCCCAATGTGTCACGAAATGTTTTCTACATCTTTGGCGTATATCACTAGAAAACGAATACGTATTCAAATATTTTGCATTTTTCCGACGTGTTGTTGCCGAGGGCGGCGGAAGTGGATTAGTTATAGTAAGTGTACGCGTCAACATCTTGTGCGTAACCGAAATGTGGTATATTCACCGTGACTATCCTCTCATCCAGAAGCGGTTTTCGTGGACTATGCTGAGGATTCTCTGTCATATGGCATCCATAGCCAACTACAGGTCTCTTGCGTCCAATCTCAGTGGCCCCATCGGGTCACCCACAGACAACTCTGAGGTCACAGGTTCTGTGGGCTCAGTTTAGTTCCGAACACGGTAACAATCAGTGGGGAGACTCGCTGCGCATGGGCAGTGATGGCGCGACAGTCTAGCTGATAAGGTCGCAGCTGCCTTCACAAGTAGCAACAGACAAAGCATATTACTGCACTTGGAGAGGATATCCGGCATGGTCTGCGAGAAATATCAACATCAGTGCAGAAGCAGTGGGCGGATGTTCCGGCAGGACCGCTGGTCCATCGGTTCCAGCGTTGCTACGCCATCGATTAATTCCCAAAATCATGGAACCGTTGCACTATCTCGCTACCATACAAAAGTGATAATCTTGCTGATGTTCACAACTCCTTTCGGGGAGCCCCACCATAGTACGTCTTCAGCATTATAGAGAACACCCCAAGTGACTGCATCCGGGGATACCTGGAAGAAACCTGCCCGTCAACGCCTCAATAGCATGGCTTCGGACGCAGTCACTCCAGCACCAACAGCTTGCTAATTGCGAATGGTTCCTTTGCGAGGATTGCTTTCGTAGATTCTGCAAAGACTTTGGATGAGATAATTCATCACACTTTTATATTGGGTTTACTGGGACATTCATGGCTATGGCAAATGAATTAGATACGCAGCACACAAATCAACTGGAGAATGTTGGCGCAGAGTTGCGCATCGCCTGCGGCCCGACAGGGTTCTACACTGCAGTGGGTGTAAGCTTACTCATCGTGAACGACCCCTGGCGGCCAGTTGTGAGTTTTAGTTCTGATGTACATTGATGGCATGACTGTTTAGTTGGTTCTAAGATCCACAGAGGACGCCAAATTCATTCAAGGGTATCTTGGCGGTGTGCCCCACTGGGCAACAAATTGCCTATTGTTATTCAATATGAACGTGCATTTCCGNGGTAATAACTACGGTGTGTTTGAACGCAATCGTTGTTGATACCACAACCACCCCCGAAAGTTTATTAATCATAAGAAACGTTCACCTTCCTGCTTTCCATCCTTTCCTTTGACACTCACCACCATTATCTCCTTTACGATCGTGCAAACCGGAGTGGTGAACACTGTTTTTAGAATACACTCGTGTGGGTTACGAAGATTTCTGTCTTATCTCGTCTGTCATATCAACACAATTAGACTGGCCATCTCCCATCGCTTTTTGACTTCTTGACATGAAGGCCATCCAAAGAGTTCTCGCGCCACTTCTTAATTTTTGCGTATCCCAGTGATCGTGACAACACTGTAGTGTTCAAATGCCTCGCGAGCATTACCCGACAATAATATGAAGAATATGACACCCGGACATTGTAGTCTGCCAATCTGGTTTCAACAACGCGCAAAGAGCTTCGTGAAAATGCGGTAATTAATGGAATCGCCGTTAAAATAGATCAACTCGACCTCTGGTGAATATGTAAAATTCACCGAAGTTGCTGGGGGTGGTTCCGCTAAAAATCTCCCTGAGGGATTTCAGGCTTATTGCGAGCGGAATTGCAGAATTCTGTGATCTAGCCAGCAACAGTTTCCGACGTCTCTCTGACTCTATTTCAAGCATCACGCTTTCAGACATCTTAAGATGTTGTCTGACTTGTTCTCCAGCTTGCATCAGGGCCTTCTTCAATTCCGAGTTTATGACTAAATGCTCCTTCTTTAGCTTGGAGGTCGCAAAGGCTGATTGAACACCGACATTATTCCTACTACTAGTCCTAACGTTCGTAGACATGGGCTTATTAGAGCTGGAGCGAACACCAGTGCCATCATATTGCGGAGCTTGCACTTGCACTGGCATACCCTTTGCAGTCTTTAAGCGTCGCGGAGTTCTTGGAGGATTTAACCAAATCATTCTGCCGCGTTTAGGGCATACTTTCTGCAGTCGCGTTGTGCATGGGCTCGCCTAACTAGTGCGAGGTATTTCTGTCGATACAAAATATCCAGTTGAACATCATCGACAATTGATCACAGCTGCCCACTACTATTGATTTCTCAGTAAGCTTCTCGCAGAAAGAAGCACCAGATTCGAGTCCTCCCAGTGATCGTGACAACACTGTAGTGTTCAAATGCCTCGCGAGCATTACCCGACAATAATATGAAGAATATGACATCCGGACATTGTAGTCTGCCAATCTGGTTTCAACAACGCGCAAAGAGCTTCGTGAAAATGCGGTAATTAATGGAATCGCCGTTAAAATAGATCAACTCGACCTCTGGTGAATATGTAAAATTCACCGAAGTTGCTGGGGGTGGTTCCGCTAAAAATCTCCCTGAGGGATTTCAGGCTTATTGCGAGCGGAATTGCAGAATTCTGTGATCTAGCCAGCAACAGTTTCCGACGTCTCTCTGACTCTATTTCAAGCATTACGCTTTCAGACATCTTAAGATGTTGTCTGACTTGTTCTCCAGCTTGCATCAGGGCCTTCTTCAATTCCGAGTTTATGACTAAATGCTCCTTCTTTAGCTTGGAGGTCGCAAAGGCTGATTGAACACCGACATTATTCCTACTACTAGTCCTAACGTTCGTAGACATGGGCTTATTAGAGCTGGAGCGAACACCAGTGCCATCATATTGCGGAGCTTGCACTTGCACTGGCATACCCTTTGCAGTCTTTAAGCGTCGCGGAGTTCTTGGAGGATTTAACCAAATCATTCTGCCGCGTTTAGGGCATACTTTCTGCAGTCGCGTTGTGCATGGGCTCGCCTAACTAGTGCGAGGTATTTCTGTCGATACAAAATATCCAGTTGAACATCATCGACAATTGATCACAGCTGCCCACTACTATTGATTTCTCAGTAAGCTTCTCGCAGAAAGAAGCACCAGATTCGAGTCCCGCTGTCAGCAATAATGTCCACAATTCACAGTTGTATTTCATAATTCATTTTTGTACATTTCTGTATATACCGTTTTGTTAACCTCATCTGTACACTTGTTTGAAACCATCAACTCACTTTTGAATTTAATCGTCAACACGAATAAACGGGAGTTACCGCGCACCGTCTCTGCCTTCTCCATTTGTGCGGATTTTGAGCTGGTAAAGCAGTTGCACGTTGAAATATTTTAGCTCCGCGTGTTGGCTAATCCGTCGACGCTCAACGTTCGTCATCCCACGCCGCGTGTGGAATTATCCGTCGGTCGTTTTCCGAACTTCACCCCTGGCGCTGTCTTTCCCTCTTGTGGTGGTCTATTCAACTCAGCGGACCTCGACTTATCAGTGAGTCGTTCCTTTTTACCGATACGTCTTCTGTTTTGTTTGTACGCTTACCTTCTGGAAGCCTATCCATTATCGTACCTTACCATATATTTAGTCATTCTTATCATTTTTATAATTCGTCAGTAGTGCATATCCTTGCCATGGCGAGACTAGAACTCTGGCCTGCGCTTTCATGAGGCAACCGTGTTTACCACTGCACCATTGGTTTCACATTAAGCACGACCGAATTATCATTTGTGGACGCCCAGCCGCTTTCAACGTGGTTGTCTTGTGGAGGCGTGGTGAGAGTTCTAGTCCCGGCCGTAGCAAAGCTACTGACGAGCTCTAATGAGAGCGAAACTCGAGTCTGGTGCTTCTTTCGAAAGGGTCTGACTGGGAGGTCTATGGGAATGAGACAGCTGCGATCAACTGTGGGAGATGTTCAACTTGAAGTAATCAGTAAATCCACGGCTAATCCTCAGCATTACGATAAATCGCACGAATTCGTGGTGATCGTGGATTTGCTATAAATGCTGACAGAGTCCCGTTTCAACTGGGCAGTTGTGGTGTTGTACTCGAACATATATTCAGTCATGCATATCACCCCCATTCAGTCGGCCATTCGCAGGGTGGTTGTCGAAAAAAATGTCGTCACATCGTTGCCGTTCTACAAACTGAAATGCTCACAACTCTGACGGTTTTCATTCTAACGGCACAGGATCATGATTGAGAGCGAGCGTCACAAGAACCAAACAACTGGAAGTATATGGGCTCAGCTTAATATACATTTCAAAATTCACGAGTTTTACCTTCGACCCGCTTGTAGTTAACCTATTTCCAGGATCGTCACCATATAACCGCGATTTTTGAATCCCCGTGTTATCACAAATTAGGCATACGCTCTTTTTTGATCTCACCAGATTTACGACGCCGCAATTCCTCATAAAATTGTCACAAACACGTTCAGGTTTGTTAACGTATGTGAATCACCGATCGTAAACAGCAATTCGAATGTGTCATTGAGCATACGCCCAGAACTGCTACTAGTGGAACAACAGTAAAATATATAAACTTGTATATAACTCAGCATATCAACCAAACATAGAAGTAAGTTCAGTAGATTCCCATGTGTGCTATTTCTGACCGAAACACGAAATCAATGACGATAGATTTGTCGATTAATTCGAAGGCTCCACAATGTGTCACGAAATGTTTTCTACATCTTTGGCGTATATCACTAGAAAACGAATACGTATTCAAATATTTTGCATTTTTCCGACGTGTTGTTGCCGAGGGCGGCGGAAGTGGATTAGTTATAGTAGGTGTACGCGTCAACATCTTGTGCGTAACCGAAATGTGGTATATTCACCGTGACTATCCTCTCATCCAGAAGCGGTTTTCGTGGACTATGCTGAGGATTCTCTGTCATATGGCATCCATAGTCAACTACAGGTCTCTTGCGTCCAATCTCAGTGGCCCCATCGGGTCACCCACAGACAACTCTGAGGTCACAGGTTCTGTGGGCTCAGTTTAGTTCCGAACACGGTAACAATCAGTGGGGAGACTCGCTGCGCATGGGCAGTGATGGCGCGACAGTCTAGCTGATAAGGTCGCAGCTGCCTTCACAAGTAGCAACAGACAAAGCATATTACTGCACTTGGAGAGGATATCCGGCATGGTCTGCGAGAAATATCAACATCAGTGCAGAAGCAGTGGGCGGATGTTCCGGCAGGACCGCTGGTCCATCGGTTCCAGCGTTGCTACGCCATCGATTAATTCCCAAAATCATGGAACCGTTGCACTATCTCGCTACCATACAAAAGTGATAATCTTGCTGATGTTCACAACTCCTTTCGGGGAGCCCCACCATAGTACGTCTTCAGCATTATAGAGAACACCCCAAGTGACTGCATCCGGGGATACCTGGAAGAAACCTGCCCGTCAACGCCTCAATAGCATGGCTTCGGACGCAGTCACTCCAGCACCAACAGCTTGCTAATTGCGAATGGTTCCTTTGCGAGGATTGCTTTCGTAGATTCTGCAAAGACTTTGGATGAGATAATTCATCACACTTTTATATTGGGTTTACTGGGACATTCATGGCTATGGCAAATGAATTAGATACGCAGCACACAAATCAACTGGAGAATGTTGGCGCAGAGTTGCGCATCGCCTGCGGCCCGACAGGGTTCTACACTGCAGTGGGTGTAAGCTTACTCATCGTGAACGACCCCTGGCGGCCAGTTGTGAGTTTTAGTTCTGATGTACATTGATGGCATGACTGTTTAGTTGGTTCTAAGATCCACAGAGGACGCCAAATTCATTCAAGGGTATCTTGGCGGTGTGCCCCACTGGGCAACAAATTGCCTATTCGTTATTCAATATGAACGTGCATTTCCGACGGGTTAGTTTCACGGGGTACAACTTGGGAGACGCAACGTAGTCTAGAGTCACCTGCGAACAGGATTTTGGCACAATAGTGGCATTTACCCTCAGCCAATGTGCTGCTACTTCCTGCACAATCAAAACGGCTGGCAGCCGACTGTTTGTGTTAACCAGTTCTTGGGCATTTCCAGGTACCTGGTTTTAATCTTCTTTCGGAACGTCAGTTACGTCGTTCTTGGAAGTCCATACTTGGATGCCTTTGTATACTTCGAAAGGGATGTTACCGTACTTTACTGAGGAGTAGTCGAGGATTCGGTTAATTTCTAATTGAACTTCGCCTACACTCTATCACAATCTCTGCATTCGGATCGAAGTTCCAACTAGCCCCTCTCAAAAAGTGGTACAAGACTTGAACTCCGCTTTTGTTGAGGTTCGTCAGCAGTGCATATCCTTGCCACAACCTGGACCAGAAATCCGACCACGCCTGCAAGGAGCAACTGTGTTGACCACCACTCCACTGCCTTCACACTATTCGCCGCCGAACTGTCATGATTTGAACGTTCAAAAGTCTTATGTTATACCGTCCAGCGAAGGGCTACCATGAATTTTGAAGGTGTAAACAACCTCTCAAACGGGAAGATGAGCTGTCATACTCAATTTTCTCACCGCGGTATGGACGATGACTTGAAATATCGAGGACGCTTGGTAACAGTAGAAGTTTCCTCGTCTAACTTGCCGAAGTTGTATGCTACTGAGTAATCAGTATCAGCTGGTCTTAAAGTATGATCGTCACCAACGCAGGAAAAATACTTAGATTCGTCTTTTCCCTCATGGAATGCGTTGTTGGAAGAAGTTGTGCCCGTATAGTCAAGAGGTTCGCTTAAGAAGGTTCTACGCTGTTATTGCGCGTCCGATAGCAATTAAAAACTGTGGCT
>LOND01001741.1:17908-31771 GCA_014220965.1 Paragonimus kellicotti | reverse complement strand
TCTGTTGCTCCTGTATTGGCACTGTATCCAGAAAAAGCGGTGCCACATCAGTTTTTCCATGATTGCGTTTCAGAAAAGTTGGGGCTCGTGTGATACCAGAAAAGGAATACTTACCGTGCCCTCGAACTTGGGCTTTTGGCCTCCCACTGGCGTACCAATCACGGAATCGCTTAGCTTGAACCGGAATGTCTATTGAAAATGCGTGTGACATGTCGAGAACATTAACAGATTATTGCGAGGAGGAATAATCATCAGTGACTCCCAAATGTTTTGCTTGCACAGACTACTGCCAAATAATCTACTTCCATACGTAATATTTGCCAATTGATCGTTTAAATTGGTGACCCTGCCGCTCGATACGAATCTCTGAGAAGCGGTCGTTGACTTCTTTATTTGCTTATTCCTTGCATGTTTATCACGACCTCTGTATGTAATATATTCTTTGGTCATAAGTCATCGAGAGCTTACGTTGCTCAGTATGTCTTCTGAATTAGTGGAGCATTTCCGGCAAGTTACAGGTAATTTTTTAATTTGCTGGATAATTGTCTATTATTTCCCAGGCACAGATGAGGAGACTGCTGTGTCTTTTCTGTCCGCGTGCAATAATAATTTAGATATGGCTGTTAGTTTATATATGGATGAATCCAATATTCCCGGGACAACTACAACAGATGATGAATACCGTAGTCCAATACCGCAACGTACGGAGCAGCTCTTGCCGGTTGAATTGCCTATGTGTAAGTCTTTCGATAGTCAACTGTTATAGTGTAATGTGCAATACGTTGTTGCCAACACCTCTTGCTTATAGGTTGCTGGTGACATTTGTTATCCGTACTGTGTTCGTTTGCTCGCCTGGTCGTGGGTTACGCGCCCAAATTGACGCCCTGTTTACCCATTAGCTTCCGTATGTCTGATTTTGACCAAACAACGTAGTAGCTTTCCCTTTCATATATTATAGATGTGCACTCAACTGATAAAGACGACCTACAAGTGTAAGTGTATTCGGTCGTAACCGTACACCTACCGCACGTCTTTGAATAATTAACATTCATTCTCTCGGGGTCCAATGGAGCTCCTGGCAGTTAGGCCTGATTCTTATGGCAGCAGGGAAGTTTATAGTCAGTGGGTGTTCAGGGTTAGTTTGCTGCTTGAGTAGTTACTTCTTGAGTACCCATTATGGTGAATCCAAACGCCATGTGCAACTAAGTGATGGATACGAAGCAAAGGTAATAAAACCTTAAGGATCTGATCTACAGTAGTTCACGAGGGCGCATGGGTTTAGAATTCCACAGCATTAGAGGAAAGTACTTCCGATGGGTTTGATCCGTCTTGTTGCCCAAAAGATATCTCGAGTTCACGGTGGTCGTAATCGTCGAGACAGGTATGTCTGGAAGTACACAGAAACAGACAGCAGATTCCGTTGGTGTTACGTTCCAGAAACTCGGCGCATAGAGCACACGGAGCGTGATAAGAACGAACGGCTTGCGACCTTTGAAAAGAGTACTTTTTGACATATTTTAAACACCTTTTCAAAAGTGGAAGTTGCGAAAGATAATAAAGGCTACGAAATACGAAGTGCCATGCAAGGGTCTAACTATTTGTCCTCTCCGGTGCGACTAAATTAATTTTCCGGTGGAGTTATATATCAAATCGTTGTCACCGTTGAGCTTCTATAGTCTTCATGTAAATTTTCTAATTGCTGTTCCGATTCCACAACTATTTTGAGCTGCCGCTATTCGCGGCTACGCACTAACAACGTAACTGCGCTTAGTTCACAAATTTTTGCTTAAAAGCTGTCTATGGATGAACCTGGAGGCCCGCCTTCTAGCAGCGTGCTAGTTCTGCTGGCTACCGTGAAGCCGAACGCATACGTTCCTCACGGCAACGCAATTGAAATACCTTAACCATAGATTTAGCCTGTCACACGTTTGCCATTTTAATTGCGTAACAGTTCATCCGGCTTGCAGTATAACGAGAAATCGTGGGATGGGTGTTGCGTAGCCAGTCCTACTTAATCGTTATGATCCCTTGTGAAGTACGACGTGACTAGACTTATCGCGCATCACTTCACCCATGTAACAGCGGGGTTTCATGTGACACGTAGTGGGCTTTCTACCAGCCATTGCACTGATTTGCTTTGTGGTTGGATTATGTTTATTTCGATTCGTGGTTACCTCAATCGCTTTTCTGGAGAATGGGCACAGTGACATTATTTCTCCTTCGTGACCTTACGAGACATCACCTGACGGATGTCCTTCGGTTTATATGACCTTTGCGCGGCTGGCGCGAATCTATGCCTATGCTCCTAGTCGTGAACAGTAGCACGTCGGTGGGTAACGCTCGCGCCTAACTATCACGCTCCCTTGCGGGAAGGTTACTTTATACATGGACGACGCATGTTTAACCTCAAAGTTTAGGCACCAGGGCGCCCTCATCGTACTAACAAACATCCTGGTTGGAAGTGAAAATAAGAGAAGGTGGCCTCATTGCAGTCTTTTTGATTCGTTTTAATTCTGCCGCATCCCCTTTTGCCTATGAGCCGTTGTTAGCCCACCTATCTTGTAACTTGTGCCAGCGCTGCTGCTGATCCCATAAATCTTATGACAATACCCTAATGGGTGTTTCCTGGCTTATGGGCTTGACGTAACCTTAACGTTTTAAAGTTCGCTTGTATACCGCGTTTGTGTGAAAAGTTCTTTTACATGACTGCAGAGTAGTTGCTTTCGATCACGCTGTGGTGGAAGCACCACGCTGACATTGTTTAAAAGCATCCATCAGGGACAGCAGACTTTGCCAACAATTGGCCGTAGGATTCTTGTCCCACACGTTTCACTAGCGTCTTATCCGTTGTGCCTCTGAAGTGAGCTAGCTCCCCACGGATAAGTGATTTGGAATCTTAAGTTGTTGGATCCAAATGCAGCTTCCAAGAAAATCTCTTATTTTGTTAACTTAGTTATCGAGCTGTTAAGTTAGGTCCTTAGGTTTGGTCCATCCGCTAAACCTCACATCCTGTAGCATCTCAGATCAGGCTGTTAAGTTAGAAGCCCGGATAGAGGCCATTCAATTCGTCTTCCGCAGCACAAACTATCCGGGTTTATTCTACAGTGTCGTTTTCCTGACAGATCGGTCCGCTCATTTGGCTTTCTCTATATGTTTCTAACGGTTGCTTTCCTTAATCCAAGACAGCGATTAAAACTCGACCCGTTTGATGTCCGCGGGCACCAAAAGCTAGTTTAGTGAACATGTCGCAAGCCCTTTCGGATTTGGCACTGGATGTATGCTTCGTAGTCGAAGCGCACATATACGACCAAGGCGGTGTTACTTATTTGATCTCGTCGTTGGTCGGTGGTCCTCTCTTAGGATTTATGGTGAAAACGAGTCCGAATCTCGTGGTCAAGGTAAGTGGAAATCGCACTAAGATCTTTAGTCGAACATAGTTTACTTTACCGAATCAATGCGTAGTTGTTCATACACCGTCAACTGTAGTAATCCAGTCAAAGTCTGTCGACACACAAGGAAGACGTTTATTTCTCACATTTGGCAGATTGTGGTTCCGATGCTCACAGTAGTTCGTTCTGTGGTACCCTCTTCCGTATCCTGAGGCAGTCTAAACACTTGTTTTCTTACTGATGAGTAGTAGGGGATTTTGTTTTCTTTTCCTCGTAAGGCGGACTCAGCTTGATTCCTTTACTCTGACATAAAAGCGGCCGGGTGGGGTTTACCGTGGTCAGGTTGAACGCACTGACAGCGATAATCATTTGTTGCACTTATACTCTTTCGGATACCATCTCGAACTGTACATTCAACACAAAATTGGTAGATTGCCATATGGAGATCACCCTGTGCAGCTCAAGGAACGTACGTTGATCATGTCGACGTCGGCTGTTGGTTGTTATCCTCTCTCAACGACTGTCTCACAGTTCAGGATAATCGCCTTTATCCACATCATGTCGTTATTCGTGCCAGCCCCAATTTCTGTCCGCTCGTTAGTGTAAAATGGACAGTTAGAAATTAAAATTGGAGCCTGTAGGAAACATTCGTCAGTCAGCAGTGACAGGCATACTATTGGAGCCACAGCTGCACCGTGATCCAGATGAATATTGGGCAACCAACAAACTAATTGAAGGAAGCCTGTTTAAGAGGAATACTAACTGAGTGAAGCTTATGAACAAGCTTTGACGGATCCTAAGGACACCGAATAAGTTATTCACCTTTATGAGCTGAAACGAAAACTGACAAAGAGTCTGCGTAAAGACCGTGAAATGTGCATGACCGAGCGAGCTACGGATTGATGATTTTCCAAAAAAGGAAGCAGTCGAGCGTTGTGTTCTGTTATTCGTGATTTTACTGACTGTCGACAAGGAGTTAGTGAGAATGCGCAAATTAGCAGCTTGTTTTGCCGTTTGAGTACTTTGAGGAGCAACTCAACCGACGTGAGCCAGTGAACTCAGCCGCGAACGATGGAGATAATGGTGTTGATTGTGGCATCCCAAACAACTGCTTGTTGGATAGCGGAATGCGTTTGGTGTTCAGGTTGTAAAGACGCCACGTAGCTGTAGTACTTGATCATCCTCCTTTATCCATTTTGAGCTTTTAAACAGTTGTGGCAGTAACTTGTCTTAAATGATTACATTCTTTGGCTCTGGTTATGATACCGTACGGGTGCATTGTGAGTAGTGCTTGTCAGAGTTTATTCCCATCTGCAAGATGACAATGGAACGTCATGTGGTAACCTCGGATGTTAACCTGGTCCCTATCGCTTTTAGTATACTTAGTCTCACACTGCAAGGGCTATCGAGCATGAAAGCAAAATTGCGAAAAACTAGTAGATTCTCGTTTTATTCCTGTTTTTATTTTTTAGTAGAGTTTAAGGTATCAACACTATCTCTGACAACATTTGTGGTATTTGTTTTTATGGTTAGGTTTATTCTGCCTCTAGAAGTATTCTTACACCGAAAAGGCGGCTTTTGAATCGGTCGTGCGTCGTGTTCTCTGAGACTCTCTTTTGTAAAAGAGTTACGTTGAAACGTACTAATTTTCCCAAATCTCCTTATACCGGTTTTGTGTGCAAGGTAACTGTTTAGCACCGTCCCCTCGTCAAGTGACGTAGGTATGCGGTAGACATTATGGAGGTAGCATTCAAAAGTTCTTGGGATCCCGGAATATACCTTAAGTTGGCCTGTAAGCTGGAGGATGTTGCGTATGCAGACGACGTTGCTTCATCTTATTCTTTCGTGAGTTATCCTCGTTATCATTTTCAAGTTTGAGACGTACCCGTGGGTACTATGGCTAGGACGGCCGTTCGCCCTGACAATGGTCCACGGAGTAATAGACCAATACTCAGGTGTAAATGTGTAGGGAAGAAGAGGAGAAAGACGAACAAAACAGTGGAGTTTCATGAGAAAGAAGTTAGCAATTTTGCGGATACAAGCTGGCCATTGATTGCAGTACAGTACCGTGCCACGGTTTGCTTCCAACCGGCAATGTGGATGGTTGCGAATAACTCAATGAGGTAGACGGCACATATCAGCCTTGCCCATCGGGACAGTCAAGGTTATCGCAATCCGTGAGCATGCTATCATCTGACCACCTTGCGCTTTCTCAAACCATCGGCAGTCACATTAAACAATGAGCTATGAGGCAGATGTATCGCAGTGCCTGACGGGACCGGCGAAGACTATGCATTTTCGTCATCTCGGTCACCGACTGCGAGCTTGCACATTTCCAAAGTACGCGCCAGCAGTATCGTGTTGTTCATTCCGTCAGCCTATGCGGTGCAATTTAAATGGTGAAGACAACGGTGGTCAATATCAGGATCTAGATGTATCTTCACACGAATGGGTCAGACCTCTGATGTGTAAAGCAAAACTGAAGTTACATACGCACGGATACCTCTTCTGAAAAAGTACGGGCTGGTGAGGTGACACCACTCAGGCAAATGACAGGACCAACGGTTTCAAGCGGTCTACCTGCATAACGAAGACAATCAGTACCAATCCAACTCTTTTAACAGCACTTCACACTTCGGAAGTGTAAAGTGCATACCACGCTGGCCAGCCATATTTAGTCGGTTCAACATGATCACCATGTTTACTGCGGAAGAACTAACTGGAGGCAGTGCCGTCTGCATATTCAACTTCATTCACCGTGCTGTCTGGCAGAAGCTCCACTATGAAGTACTCGGTGCTTCCGAGTGCTCGCTCCAGAACATCATGCATAACAAAGTTGAAAAGAACGGAGAGATCGGACGTCCCGATTGAACGCTGCTTGAGGCAGAGTAGGATTGGGCTAGCTGCCCACAAATGCGTACCCTTCACTCAAAAGGGATATGTAACAAATTCTATAAATGGTGTATTTGACTGGGATTCCTCTGCAATTGGACATCCCCAGAGAGCGTATCGGACAACCAATTTATCACGATCCTTTTCAGGTTTTAGCCGCACCAGTGGGTGCTGTGGGTCAGGTGTGCCGCTGCTTTTGACAGTCGTCCACGAACCAACAGGGCACTAAAGAAATAGAGCAATATGGCGAAGAAAAACAACCGAACAGACAAAACAGTCGTACTTCACGACAGAGAAGAGTCAACAAGTTTGCGGATGTAAGTTCGCCGTTGACTGCGACAGTGCCATATCAAATGGTGTTTCCAGCCAGTGGTGCGGATAGTTGCGAACTCTCCAGACAGGTTGGCCACAGCCACCAACTTGGCTCAGCGGGGCGATTAGGGCTTACATAGCCGATGATCACATCACCACCTGACCATTTTACGGTTTCTTCCAGCCGTCAGCAGCCACGAACATTTTGCTTGTGAACAGATGGTCTCCGATCAAACGATGAAACGAAGAGGGCACGAACAGCGGCATGGTTTGAATCAAGGTGGTTACTCCAAAAGAAACGACAATCTTTGATGGAATGGCACCAGCGATAGCTGACGGCTAGGTGATCAGTCTACGTCCGCAGTTGAGTTGTCGAGGATGGCCTCCACGTGTAACATTGTCATCTTTCGGTGAGATGCGCACATCATCATCATCATCATCATCATCATAGACAGCAATACATCAGTGGTTCACACTGATGCTTAACTGCCACACAACCACGAGAAAGGAAAAAACCTACATAGTAACAGAAGAAAAAGAAAAGAAAAGAAGGGGACCTAACTACTAAAAATAGCTACGTCTATATTCAAACATACAACATCAAGGCGCCTACACCTTGCAAACAAACAACCGAGCTGTAAGTGAAAGTAAGGCGTCATCAGCGAGACAGCTTCCTTACGGCTTTCACTGCCCCGCATCATTAAGTGCACTCACTTCACAGACAACTCGGCCAAACAACGACAGCATTCACGCCACTGAGCTCGATTAGCCGCCATCTCACCTAACGTCTCAAGCCACCGACTCTGTGAGTCGCGAGGGCCCCAGCCCGGGAGACGAACCCGACCTACAGTGACCAACCCCTTCGTAAACGATTTCATTTGTCTACGCCAGGTCATCATCTGTCCACCTCGCACCTTGCGCCAGTCAGCCGCAGCGTCGGCAAACAGTGCTCGGTGTGGCAAACGACTAGCTGGCATCCTTAGTACATGACCTAACCATCTAAGTCTGTGCAAATGTAGCGACTGAACAAGAGAACTCGTTTGACAATCAGTGCCAAACACCCGCTTCCTAACCTCCTCGTTGCTTACTCGCTGGTGCCACCCGATACGAGCGATTGAACGCAGACATCGGTGGTCAAATACCTGGAGACGGTTCACGTCCTCTACCTGAGCGGCCAGGTTTCGCTGCCGTAAAGTAATACAGCCCTCACTGTTGTCTGATATACGCGACCCTTAAGCTTAGTAGTCGATCGCCATTTACAGTATCTCGCACCCGGACACAAAGCCTATCACCTGGCCGTTTCTCCTAGTCAGCTAGACAACGACGTTATACTATCATATCACCACCAAGCACATTGGAGTCTTAGTTTGTAGTATTTCCCAGAAGATGGAAGAAGGCATCGTAGAATGGGCTTTTGACGGCATCCGAACTATTGTCCGTTAAAGCGTATGTATATATGGCAAGTGAGGAATGCTCTTCTTGTCTGTGTCGGACCGGCTTTAACTGAATTACAAAATCGGACGACACATAGGCGATCATCTACTGAGATCCAGTTGAGCAGGCTCTGCTTTGCACCGAGTTAATGCATTCCTCTCTCCAGCTTGACTGCGAGATTCAACTTCCCTGTTTTCAGAGACCCTGAAAAGGAACCACCAATACGTAGAAGGATCCGGTGATGTGTTCAGACAAGGGTCAATGCTTGGATCGTAAAGACGGGTTTCAAAGATAACACACGCGTATTGCTATACCCGAGTCAGCGCTCGCCAGAGCAGTCCGATGACCCTTTTGTCAGAGAGTGCGGACATTGAAGGTGCTAATGTTTACCAGCTGTCTTGACCTAAATTGAGGAAGAGTAGGAGCAGAGAGAGAAGAAAGTGAAAATGTCTGCACTGATCTGTTTGCGCAACGGTCATTTCAAGTACTTCCCAGTTTGTGCCTCAGAAGGCTAGTTAGACTAACACGTGAGGCACGCAGATATTTCGGTGAGAGCCCTGTTAGAAGCCTCTTACCTTTACGCTTGTCCTTTGTGGGTAGCACAATAGAGTATTTCCTCGGGGGACCCTATTGCGATCCGCTGACTCGAAATGGACTCCCTTGGCACTCAAGGCTTGCTTGGTCCGGGGCGCTGTAAATGAGACATTGATATCTGATTCTTTTCGGTATTGCGTACAGTAGATGTCTTCACAGTTACTTCATTCATGTGAGAGTTAGCGTGTTTTTTGACCGTATTGATTAATATTACTGCCGGTCAACCCTTCATCATCATCATCATAGACAGCAATACATCAGTGGTTCACACTGATGCTTGACTGCCACACAACCACGAAGAACAAAGAAAAAAAAACTTATATAGGAAGAAAGAAGAAAATAGAGGAGGGGAGGGGAAGTGGACCTAACTACTAAAAATAGCTACGTCTATATTCAAACATACAACATCAAGGCGCCTACACCTTGCAAACAAACAACCGAGCTGTAAGTGAAAGTAAGGCGTCATCAGCAAGACAGCTTCCTTACGGCTTTCACTGCCCCGCATCATTAAGTGCACTCACTTCACAGACAACTCGGCCAAACAACGACACATTCACGCCACTGAGCTCGATTAGCCGCCATCTCACCTAACGTCTCAAGCCACCGACTCTGTGAGTCGCGAGGGCCCCAGCCCGGGAGACGAACCCGACCTACAGTAGCCAACCCCTTCGTAAACGATTTCATTTGTCTACGCCAGGTCATCATCTGTCCACCTCGCACCTTGCGCCAGTCAGCCGCAGCGTCGGCAAACAGTGCTCGGTGTGGCAAACGACTAGCTGGCATCCTTAGTACATGACCTAACCATCTAAGTCTGTGCAAATGTAGCGACTGAACAAGAGAACTCGTTTGACAATCAGTGCCAAACACCCGCTTCCTAACCTCCTCGTTGCTTACTCGCTGGTGCCACCCGATACGAGCGATTGAACGCAGACATCGGTGGTCAAATACCTGGAGACGGTTCACGTCCTCTACCCTGAGTGGCCAGGTTTCGCTGCCGTAAAGTAATACAGCCCTCACTGTTGTCTGATATACGCGACCCTTAAGCTTTAGGGAAATACCTCTCTGTCGCCATAGGTGTCTTAGATTAGCGAACACCGCCCTAGCCTTGGAAATACGCGCTTCTATTTCATTCCCTACACCTCCGACGCCACCGCTGATGCAGCTTCCCAGGTATACAAACCGGTCAACAATCTCCATGACTTCATTATCTAACATTAAATCTACGTGATCACAACAATCTTGCAGAAGCACTTGTTGGAATGCTTTTTCGTTGGAAAGCACATTTTTTTTCACCATCTTCTTGATGTTCCGGAAAACAATTGTGCTGCAACTGTAAAATAGTTTTGCCGTATACTCGAAGAACCGTGCATCTACGCGCTCCTAGATTTTCAATAGTGTGAGTGTAACTGCTTTTCGTGTAGTCGCACTTTTGGCTTTACTAATATGATTGCACTTGGAAGAATTAAAATTACCATCAGCATAGCCCTCCAGATCAACGCAACATAGAACTGCCAGCACGTCAAGGTAGCAGAAGAGGTCTGAATGTTGTACCGACTCTTATTCGCATTGTTACTAAGTTCAACGAAGATGAGTGATAGCACGGCACTGCACATATATGTTTAACCGTTACAGGCTAACTGCTGCAAACCACTGCCAATTTTTTGTACAAATATCTATTTTAGTCAATTACCTAATTAAGCACTGTGTTCTGCTGCGACGGTCAACATTAGCCCCAGTCATAATAACTGTGCTTATAACTCAAAGCTGAGGAAGCTGTACCCTTGATCGCGGCGACGCAAGTATGCAGTTGCCAGTATGTTTGGCGTATGCTGTGCCAGGCCTGGTATATGTACTTGGAACACCGAAATAGGGATTTCTGGAAATGAACAATCTCGGTTGTTGTAAACTGTACTGTTTCAAATGTCGAAACGGCATTTGCTGATGGTGCGGTTTATCGGAGGTTTCCCGATGTCATGAGTACGTAACCCGACGGATGGACATTGGTTACCTCGTAAAGTTGACGCGGGAGTTCAGATGTGTGTTCACGGTCTCAGCGGATGTGAACAACAATACGGAAAAGGAGGCTGAACGGAATGTAGAAAACAATGGAGCAGCTAGCGGTGAATGTAACTGAACTGAGAACATCGTTGCACAAGAGCGACAACCAAGAAAGATGCTTCGGCTGTGACAGAAATGGGTATCGGTGGGAGGAGTGCTCCAACCGACGGTTCAGTTGGTTTAAAGAATAGTGTCCCGCGGTCGTTCTTTTTATTGTACCGGTCAGCTAACAATGGGAACTGTTGAGAAGGGGATCATACGTGTGTTGAGGTTGACGCGAAAATAGATCAATGTCTTATTGGTATGGAATCGGCTAAGAAACGGTTGGAGAACATAATCTACTAGTTAATGGTGTGAAGGATTGCGGGGTGTATATTGACAGTCATATCCCGAAGCACCGTTTTATTACCTCTCCGGAAATTATACACACGATCCTTGGAGCCGATTTCCTCGCTGCGCTGGATGCCGTGTTTGATCTGAAGCTCAAGTAGCTGTCGACCAAGCGCGGTTCTGTGACACTCACGGGACAGCAACAGAATGACGTCAAGCCAGTAAGCTCGGCCAGGATTCCCACTTTCGCAGTCCATTTACTTCAATCCTCTACCGAGAATTACGTCGAGATATTCACAATTGACAGTTATCCGTACGGCTTCTGCAACTGGATTCTACCGAGACATTCCGGCTACGCGAACCCAGCATGTTACGAGTTCATTCAGAAGAAAACGTAAAGTGGTAAACAAAACTGAAGGTTATCGAAGAAACCAATATCTTGTACAACTCGCCTGTTGAATCAACCTTTTCACATGGAAACGGACCAACAAATCTCTAGAGTGGATCAGGACTGTGAAAGACCTCTGAGACAAGTGTATATGGTGAGCATTACGTCTGCACGCTTATGGTCACGTGTCTAAATCTAGCTAATGCGTCACTGCTTTACTTATTCTGCTACTCCGACGTAGTGGTCAGGCTTGTGTACTGCATCCGGAAGGCTCTACTGACCTGGACTTCGGCCCCAGTAGGGGCAACCTTGTTAGGGCCAAAGTGGAGCAGTCGGACGAAAACAGATACACTCATTGGGTTGTACGTCGAACTGCTGAGCAAGTAGCAGCACCCATGTAGGCCAAATCTTATGAACATACAGCAGAACTTGCAAGACTTCTGCCTTCCGAATAAGGAAGAGGATTGTTAGACAAGTTACGTTCAAACAGAACTGCCGTGCGATTGCCCAACTGTTGACTGTGATCCCCGGCGTACTATCCAATGCAACAGGAAAACCTTTTCTTTCAGGATTCTGGCCATCATTATCATCATCACAGCAACGACCCTGAGCCTGACCAAAAGGTACTGTGGCTCGGGCTGCCGCTCACCTCAACAGTGACGTGGAATATCCTAGAAGAAAACGTTACTAAGAAGGTTGAAAATTAATAAAAGTCTAAGCGAAAGAACTAGAAATGATATGAATGCAAGTACACTATTGGCTGCGGCACATCTTGGATAGTGTTTCTGGCCGGCGATTTGATCGATCACGAGAACCATAGCCAGACAGGCCACCTCTGTCCACCTGACTCAACGAAACGACGAGACTGGACCGTGAGACGGTATGACGGCTTGCGCATCTTGATGACCTATTGGGCTAAACTGGACGGATGTGACGATCACACCGACAGTCACTCATACCAGACAGGCCAATAGGTAGAGGTCTGACAAACCACAGTCTCCTGGTCCTCCAGGTTGGGGTTGGGAAAAGGTTGGCATCTTTTTCGGAAGAAAGTACTGGTTCTTGGTGCAATACCACCCACCTGCTTTTGAGCCAAAGGCTTTGGTTGAGAACCCTAATCGTTCTCCTGTCTAGGTCTGGGCGTCCTGGCAGTATCTCAGCCCACACACAACCATGAATACTCACAACACCAACGCTTCTATACTGCATTAGCCGTCGTATTATAAACCGGGTCACCGTATCTGTTGTATACAGCAGGGTGGATAGGCTCAAACATAACCCTCCCACTATCCTATCAAATTCATCTATCAGACTCATCCCGACCTCCATTTCTACTAACCATTCTACAGGTCCCACAACAGATACACATAATCCTAGTAGCGATGTGTCGGTAAGTCCCATCTCTTACCATCAGCTTCAGACCTCCCTCGTCCCTTGCTTAGACCTAGAATGCGAATTAATATAGGTGCTTTCAACGTTCGCACTCTGAAACAGATAAGTCAACAAGCCGCCCTTACTCGGACACTGGACTCGTTGAATGTCGATGTCTGCTGCATTTCGGAGACTAGAATCCAGGACAGTAGTCAACGTATGGAACTAACAGCACCCGCACTGTCTACCCGATACTGGTTATACACTTCGGGACGACTCCACGGCCACCATCATCTGTCAGGATGGGTTGGGTTTACTCCTCAGCACGACGGCCGCATGCGCATTAATAGATTGGATTCCTGTCTGCAGCTGACGTTGTGAAGTCCGCTTCGCAGGTTGCATTGAGGCCAGCTCTAATCTTAAAATCTTCATAAATCTTTTCATTGTTTCTGCTTATGTTCCAACTGGTTAATGACGTCAGTATCAGGAACGTCTTTTCCCCTCGGATCTGGCCGCTCTCTTTCGGTCGACACATGATTCTGATGTAGTTATTCTGGTCGGAGATATGAACGCCCAGGTCGGCCGCTTTAATGAGGCCAAATATTGTTTAGGTGGTAAGTCGAGGATAGTATTACAACGCTCGGATAATGGCGAGTGGCTGTTGCAACTGTGCGCTGAGCATAAGCTATTTTTAGCCAGCACTAGTTTTAGGACATCGTGCGCGTCATTGTTATACTTGGCGCCCGCCTTCTCCGAATCAGGCCTGGTCTCAGATAGACCACAGCCGTTAGTTATAGGTGGCGGGGTTCCATTCAAGACTGTCGTTCTTATTGGAGCACGTACTTGGATTCAGATCATGCGTTGGTACGTTGCCGTTTTGTTCTTACTTTTTGGGCAACGACCCCACCGACAGCAACGGCTGGCTGTTGAGAAACTGGCTATGCGGTCGGTAAAGCATAAGTACCAAACTAGCCTAGAAAGCAGGTTCAGCAGTTCTCACTCCGAAGATCCTAATAGCTGCTGGACCCAAATCTCACAGGCAATTCATGAAGCAGGTACTGTAGCATGCGGTACAGGGGTACATGGGTTAAACGG
>LOND01001741.1:6854-17808 GCA_014220965.1 Paragonimus kellicotti | reverse complement strand
CTCCATACAGAAGCTATCGATACCCTTCAGCTATCTCGGACTATCAGAGATGTTGGCCACATACAACGGTTCTCAGCTCACCTCTTCCAACGTTGAAAACTACTGCCAACGGCTAGGCATCTAAGGCATGCGATCTCCAGTTTACCACCCCCAGTCGAACGGACAAGCTAAAAGGTTTGTCGACACCTTGAAGCCAGCGTTGTTGAAGGCCAAAGGAGAACGTCCTCTAGCTCATGTTTTACAGACCTTCTTGATCAATTACCGATCAACCCCAAATTCAAACGTCCCAGATGGCAGAATGCATGTTCAATATATAAAAAATGGGGACGATTTTATCCAGTCAGAATGAGCGGAAATGTTGTCAACAGTCAAGGGATAATCACCCCTATTGTTTACTTGTTCAGCCCTTATTCCGCTATGCTCATTGATGGCTTAGTGACCTTAACTACTATTTTTGGTAACTGTCCTTCGACTTTCTGATTCGAGAATGTTTGTACGCCACTATGCCTATACTATATATATATATATATATATATATATATATATATACCATGTAATTTTCGCCTTGTCGTACACGTTGTTGGAGCGGAACAAAGTTGCCTTCTGCACCCGTCTTCGAGTTTGTCTGGATTAATTACCGAGGACAGTCACGTTATTTTTGGGACCAAAATTTTTCATATTATTACGAGAAGAATCCGATTTCTATCAAGCGCGTTACTATGACCGTGGACAAGCCGGCGTATTCTTTCAAAAGTATGATCAAGATCAGTCAGTCTTCCATCGAGTAGGACGTCCATGCCGGCTTCGTGTGAGTGCCACAGATAGTCCTTCGTTATTTCGTCTACGACAAAACTAAACAAGAATGGTGAAAACCGACAGCCATGACGTACGTCGCTCCTGGTGCTGAAACTGTCAGACAGTTCACCGTAAACCCTAACCTGAGCTGAAGTATGGGAATAAAGCGCCGACAGTATGTTCACATACTTGGTCGTACACCCTGCGTTTAAGCGACTCTAAAAGTGTAGATCGATCCACCGAATCGAACGCACTTTATAGTCGAGTAATAGGGCAATTGTTGATCGGCGTTACGTATGACGCTGCTCCATGATCTGGCGAAGAATGAAAGCTTGATCAATACATCTTCCTCTAAGACGAAACCCTGCCAGTTCTTCCCTAGTGTCTGCAGTGAGTCGACGAAGTATAGTGGATGCCATGACCCTAGTAATGACTGGGGTCAAGCAAATCCCCCTATGTTCTTTTTAAGAGTCCCACACACCTTTCATGAATATGAGAACCATTATCGAGTGATCTCAGCACTGAAGGATGGTCTCCGTCGTTCACACAAGTTGGAACAACTGAGCCAATGCCTTTGCTAACGTCTTCTCATTTTCTTCGAAAAATGCCGGCATGAGATCATCTGGGCCAGCAGTCCTATTGAGTTTGAGAATAGAAATGCTATTGTGGATCTCAGTCTTAGTGGGTGGTCCTAAATCTATCGACCGTGATGGTACATTATAAGTTTGTGGCGTTAGCATGGTAGAAGCAGGAGACCAGATAGACTGACCTTCAAATGTTCCGCCCAACGCTCTAACCTTCTGGACTTATTATAGATTAGTGTGCCATCTGTCTCGCTGATAGCTTCACTGACAGACGGTCGCCTGGGACCAGTGATACGGATAAGCTTGAACAGTCTGCCGATGTTCCTTGGAGCCAAAGAGGTCTCAATTTCCTGAACTTTCCCCATTAACCAAGCCTCACGATCAGCCTTTCAGACTACGTTTCAGTTTCCTACGGATCTCTCCTAGACTTATATGAACTGCCAGGAGGAATGTTCCGTCTGACATATAAAAACTTCACGGATAACTCTGGCATCCTATGCTTGTTCAACACATGTACCCTCCTTCCGCATGCTACAGTACCTGCTTCATAAATTGCTTATGATATTTGGGTCTAGCAGCTATTAAGATCTTCGGAGTGAGAACTGCTGAGAGGCAGCCTTCTAACGCACTTGAATACGAACAGCTAGAGACGATATTTGTTAATGGACTTGTCTGCCGATCGACCAGATAGACTTACCTTCAAATGTTCCGTCCAATGCTCTAACCTTCTGGACTTACTAGAGACAAGTGTGCCATCTGTTTCGTTGATAGCTTCACTGGCAGACGGTCGTCTTGGACCACCAGTACGAATAGGCTTGGGCATTCTAAAGATGTTCCCTGATGCAAATGAGGTTTCTATTTCTTCTAAATTCCCTACTAGCGAGGCCTCACGATCAGCGATCACGCTACGTTTCAGCTTCTTACGGATATCCTCCTAAACTTGTTATGTGAACTACCAGAAGGAATGTTCCGTCTGGCTTCTAACAACTCCAGGGATTTCTCCGAAATCCAATGTTTGTTTAACCCATGTACCCCTGTACCGCATGCTACAGTACCTGCTTCATGAATGGCTTGTGAGATTTGAGTCCAGCAGCTATTAGGATCTTCGGAGTGAGAACCGGTGAACCCGCTTTCTAGGCTACTTTAGTACTTATGCTTTACCGACCGCATAACCAGTTTCTCAACAGCCAGCCGCTGCTGTCAATGGGGTCGTTGCCCAATAAAAGTAAGAACAAAACGGCAACGTACCAACGCATGATCTGAATCCAAGTACGTGCTCCAATAAGAACGACAGTCTTGAATGGAACCCCGCCATCTGTAACTAATAGCTGTGGTCTATCTGAGACCAGGCCTGATTCGGAGAAGGGGCGCCAAGTATAACAATGACGCGCACGATGCCTAAAACTAGTGCTGGCTAAAAATAGCTTATGCTCAGCGCACAGCTGCAACAG
Source organism: Paragonimus kellicotti (assembly GCA_014220965.1). Classification (NCBI taxonomy): domain Eukaryota; kingdom Metazoa; phylum Platyhelminthes; class Trematoda; order Plagiorchiida; family Troglotrematidae; genus Paragonimus; species Paragonimus kellicotti. The sequence goes on along the minus strand of LOND01001741.1, from coordinate 14,978 downwards.
CCACCCGCATTATCCGAGCGTTGTAATACTATCCTCGACTTACCACCTAAACAATATTTGGCCTCATTAAAGCGGCCTACCTGGGCGTTCATATCTCTGACCAAAATAACTGCATCAGAATCATGTGTCGACCGAAAGAGAACGGCCAGATCCGAGGGGAAAAGACGTTCCTGATACTGACGTCATTAACCAGTTGGAACATAAGCAGAAACAATGAAAAGATTTATGAAGATTTTAAGATTAGAGCTGGCCTCAATGCAACCTGCGAAGCGGACTTCACAACGTCAGCTGCAGACAGGAATCCAATCTATTAATGCGCATGCGGCCGTCGTGCTGAGGAGTAAACCCAACCCATCCTGACAGATGATGGTGGCCGTGGAGTCGTCGGAAGCGTATAAACAGTACCGGGTATACAGTGCGGGTGCTGTTAGTTCTATATGTTGATTACTGTTCTGCATTCTGGCGATGGCTGCTTTCGTGTGTATAGATGTGCATCTTCCGCAATACATAGTTAAAAGCTAGACCGCTAGTACAGACAATTGCGATATGAATCCAATTCTTGTGTTCATATTGGGGATCTTTTCCTTTTCTCCTCCAATCATCTGCTTCGTGGGCCGTTGTCAGGTCCAACGGCAGCCCTGATGATAATATCCACAGATACACTTCAAAGATGAAAGTACTATTGGTGATGATGATAATGACGAGAGTGATGATGGTAATGAGTAACCACTGATATACCGCTGTTGATGACAGTAGTGATTGTCGTGTCGGTCAGTCAATTTTTTTCAGCTTAGTTCGATCGCCTTCCATATCTGCCTAAATGACCTTATCTGATCAACACAAACAGGTTCTTTATGACACAGTTATGTTCGTCTTATACCTAGGGGTTTCAGCGCTACACAAACCTAATGTTTTATCAAACTGACTTTACCTGGAGCTTATGCCTATTTAACAGTCCGTCAACGGTTTCTGTTATTTATCGATCTAAAGAAGTTAGTTTTGTTAAAGTTTCAAGTTGGTGAATGCCATTTGGATGTCATTCAAAAATTCTGTTGGAATTTCCAACTTGGCCATCATTTGTTCTTTTGTATACATTTATTTTCACTCTTTTGTCGTCCTTCTGTCATGCGTTCAGTATTTCAGCTCACTTTTACACTTTCCGACAGATTCACATTGTTTTTGCCATATCTATCAAAACTTTGGTGACCTGATGAGCACATCTGCAAGCATCCAAGCATCTGTGCACTGATTGCGTTGGTCAACTGTGCATACTGCTCGCATCTCTAAAAGGAAAGGGAGAGTGAGACTGTTCACATACGGTTGCCTCGATGTGTTGTCGGCCGCCACTCACTGTTTGTTGTCTGAATTGCGTGTGCGTGCGCGTATGTCTAGTGTATTCACTCATCCATTAACCTTGTCAATCGGACTTATGTACTGCATCATTTTTTCATATATGATCAGACCCGACTCATCTCATCCGATCGGAAACGTTACGACCACGTAGACGAGCGTTTGTCGCGGACGACTCAGAAGATGAGGATGACACAGCTAACGCCAGACCCAGAAACGGCGATACGGAGGTCGACAATGAAGATCGTGAGATCACTTCCATCTCAGTGAGTATAGTGTACTGTGGTTTTTACGTCGATCATGCGTTTTCACTGCGACCATTTAAATATTGATATAATTGCTCGGATTTAATCGTAGATGTTCGGATGTTCGCTGAGTTCGCCATGCTGAGGTACAATTTATTCTGCGTTCATTTTTTCGTATCGTTGAATGTGTTCGCTTTTATTGCGACTGCGTCATTGATCACATTCTCTAGGACGTGTAGTATTACGTGATCGGTCAAGATACTTCGAGCGCAATTTTTGAAGAAACGCCAGGGCTTCTGATGCTTTTGTTACCAGCCGTACGAACGGGGCAGCTCCGGGAGTGTCCAGTGACTGAGATTGATTGTTGACAGTTGTACAGTTTATGATTTCGTCGTTTAATTCTTGTGTCTTATTTGTGGAGATCTGTTCCAAGAACATCGGTTTCCGTCATCATGTCCGATTGGCCGCTGTTGACTACGGTACCAGCGTTTACGCGATTCCCATTGAGGTCAAAGGATAGAGTATTAACAGCCTTGGAATCTGAGCCGCCAAACCACCTCATTTGATGCCAACAGCCACCAGTTGTCGCCGATCTCACATTGTCCCCTACCATCTTGTAGATCAGTACAGCTTCGCAAATGTTTGCTTTCATGGATTGGTACTAATCGATCACATCAATTAGCCCTCTGCAGTAGCTCCTGGTAGAACGATAGATATCAGCATTCTGAAGCTGTAACTGAAGCATGATATTTAGCGAAAGGAAGTCGATAGCAATATCGTACAATGTTGCTGACATCTTGTGGCTGATTGCATTGCTTAGTGGGGGAACCATCCAGCGGTTTGTGGACAGTGTAGTTCCAATTTTTTCCAGTACCTAGGTGATAGATACACCAGCCTACCAACGCCTTCGAAGATATCTATTGTTGTGTGGTGTACCGGAAAATAACTTTCCAGATCCACTCCATAAATTTCCGTTATTTCTTGCATAATCACAATCGTTGCGTTCTTGTTGGCACATGGATATCTCTCACTTATGCATGTGTGATGTATGCTGAGGTGAATGTTTATTTGACGCAATTCAGATTACCCATTTCAGCATACCAGACTGTATTTCCCAGTTCTTGGTGATGTGCAATCACCTAGTAAAAGGAATACAATGAAGTTGTGTCATACTTCGCTGAGCTTGTCAGTCATACAGTGTCAGCTTCATGTTCAGTCAGTGGTCTGACTGCTATGGTGATGTAATGGAAGTATATCTGGACATCGTCTTTTCTCCCCTTTCTCGCAATCACTGTCTGCTGACTTTGCGGGAGGGGGAAGACACGAGATAAACATAGTTCAAACATGATTAAAAATCCGAAGATGAATCAGTGGCGTCACAGACAACAACCGGTAGGGATCATATCTGCATTCAACTACGTATAACAAGGCCTCCACGTACAAAAGGTCCGTAACGTGAGGCAGGAAAAAATGCTAGTACAATATGTAACAGGAACCACCATGAGAGTCGCTTCAACAAGAAATGAAGTCGCAACAAGTAGCAGGGGAAATTGTACACAACGAATGCAGTAATGGTATATCTCCAAGATTTACCGACATCAAAAAACCAAGTCTTTATGTTAAAATATAAGTACTAATGTATAACACTATATATATACAATAAAATATAGATATAATATTTATATATTAATGTAGATATATAGTATGAAGTACTCATATAGAGTAATATTCAACAAAAGGTATTTAAAAAACTGTGCACACCCGCACGGGTGGGAGTAGTAAGGATTTATTGTGGAACGTTTCAAACCCTAGATCCGTGTATCAAGAAGTGTTTGGAATAGGTTGCTCCTGCATAACACTCGTGTTCGCCTGTTCGGTCTGTCGTCCTCGCTGAGGTTTCCGCATATACAACGTATGTGTACTAGTGGCTGTCATTATACGTGATCTGATTGACGATTAGTCCCGATAGTGAGAGCCCCAGATCAAGCCGTCCCTTTTCATCTTGCACCGTCGACCATCTTTGCTAGATCTAATATACCTCGTGACGTGTTCTCGGGGAGTGGCAGAGTCACTAGTCTAAGTCAACGCTCCACACAATCGAGCTTAGTTGGTGTTTCGACACGCGGTGCGCAGATTTCACCTTATAGCCACAATTAGTAGACACACACACACATACATAGCGATATCGCTGTACCATACAGACGATTCGGCCCTCACCATCCTAAGCGTTCAACCGCAAGGGAACGGAGTGTTATAATATAATAATAGATAATAATAAATACATCAAAAAATAACCCGCTACTATACTTGGGCTACGACGGGTTTTCAGTATAAAGTATACGTTATTATTCTTAGCGTCAAATCCTCGTGCACTTGCAATCAGCTTAAAGTTCTCCTGACAACTGGAGAGAGCTATGTAGTCACCAGGAGATCTCAGTAGAAATACCAAATATGACTTAGTTGAGCTGCTTGACATTATCCAGCCCCATACTTGACCGTATATGGTCATCGCCCAAACGGGTTATGTTGTAGCCGTCTCCCGAATAGTCTTATATAGGCGTTTTGTACGTCTTGCTATCCATGCTGTCTGCGGGATTACTGGAACCTACCCGTATCTCGTTCGCTGGGGTTCTTCCTATGTTTGGTCTGAAATGTGTTCAACTATAGAATCTTGATGTTCTCTGTCATGTTTGCTCTCAACCCATCTCACTGTGCTGCTCACGATCAGTCAATGTGGACAAAATCAGCTAGCTTCTACTTAACCAGTGGCCCGTTCATGTTATCCACTTCATGTATTATCTCCGTGTTTCAAACCATCAAATTAGATAGTGAAATTAGTTAATGAATTCACAACTTAGTGATTGGTAATCAGCGTCGCTACACCTGCTTTGTTTCGGGTACTGCGCGACTGACTGACATCAAGTATGATTGTGTCTACAACGAGGAAGACATTACTTCTGCACACAATGCAATGTTTATATCCCTTTCGTGTGACATTCTGAAGAGCCTGAAGATCGTTTTTGCATGCAACACTAACCATTTCTTCAAGGCTGTTGCAAAGACTATATATACGCAGACGCTGGTCTGCAATGTTACCTTTGGTTAGAGAGCAAATACATTCTCGACTGAAGGTCAAGGTCTTCTGTGTTCTTCTGGGGTTTTCGGGTATCGTTACGCTCTGTGCTACGTGTCCGTGATTCGTATATTCGTGCGCTAGCCATTTCTCGTTATTGTTGACCAGCGGATCATAACACTTATAATATCACGCTCTGATGTGCTATCTCTATTGAATGTTGGGGATTCGAATAATTGTTTTACGAAAATCCGGTGGTTAAGTGGACTTAGTTGGATTGGTATTCACAAAAGTTGTTATTGCCCCGCCGTATTACTCTCTCTTTGTATCTCATTATCACTATAGTTGACGTTGGAGAAGCTGCCATTGCAACCTGGGTACATCCATGCCTGACCTTGATGATGTTAGTGACCCACTGCAGTTCCACTCAAACGTGAATCAGGTACAACCTGTACATGTTTAAAAAAGCAAAACGTGTACTATTTTTGCTCAGAAGTGGTTCTCAACCAGACCATAGGTGATTACCACTTACTGAGCATCCAGACGGTTATTGCCGATTCTGCTGGGAATCCTCATGCTTCTGAATTGAGCAACAAATGGATTGAATGCCCGTTTACGGGCTATGTGAACGAATGATTATATGCAGTAGAAATGGTCAGGTCGAACAAGGTCTGTATCGTGATCACCCGCGGGGCGTAGACAAGTCAATAACGATTAACAGGGCGTCACTCGGGGAACGCATTACAGAAGTAAACAATAACTGATAGATGGAACTGAGGTACACGTACCGCGAGCCCACAGGGATCATGCCAAGTACAACTGACTTGTCAATCAAGCAGATGTTTTTTTGAAGGATATCCAGTTGCTACGTAAAGTCGGATTGGTAAAAGGTTCACGCAAGTAAAGCATCTGCGGTCGATTTTCAAAAATCCTTATTTTATGCCCTTCACTCATGACATGACATCGACTCTGATAGATGAGTGTTTCCAACTTTATTGGTACTGCGACGGACTATCTACCCAATATGCGTAAAAAAAATGTTCATCTATGTGACGGAAATTCAGTTCTGTCGCAACTGAACAGCTCCTTCGGAACATACCTCTTCACAGCATGATTTCATAGCTGCAGCGATTTGTTCCCAGTGTTCGTTAGGATCTCTCACCTGACTCGAACTGGGAAACTGCTCATTGATGCTTCGTGATAAGCGTTCTTTACAATCTCCTTGCTCTAATGTCAACTTACATTTATCAGTGTATGACATTTCGGCAAATGATCGAAGTCCAGAGGGTTGCTCCAAAATGTACGACACTTTTCAACAGAGTGGCACCACCTGTTGCTAATCGTTTCACGTCCATGATTGAGATGCACAGGGTAACCTTCGTGTGAAAATTCTCCTTGTACTGAAATGCTGTACTCTGTGGACAAGCATCTCTATGTTACGCCTGACGTTGAATATGACTAATTGTTGACCGCAAGCTGTCTAAAACCTTATTACAAGACCGGGAGCATCACTTACTCGAACAGTGGAAGACGATGAAGCAAGCTTATTTTCATGCGATCAGACAAACTGTTTTCCATGATTCCTGGATGTTTTAATCATCAATTTGGTGTAAACAAGGCCGTATTTAATAAAAAAAAGGTTCACTCGCCAACAGCCTGTTGTGCCGACTTGATCGCGAGACTAATGTTTCAAGGAACAGTTCAGATGGTTTCAACCAGCCTACGTGGTCGACAAAACCCGAACGCTGGGTTACTGCGTTCCAGATGATCCTCCGCAAGCTATTGAAGCTTACCCTTAAGGCAGATCTCTCTTTCTCTTTCCAAGGCTGGTAAGAGAGGTTGATGTCGGAACTGACAAAAATCCTCCGGGCGTTATGCGAAGCCGAAGGTACACTTCGTACTTGGTGCCTTACAAACGGTAATTCCCGTTTTCAAAAAGGGGCCCGAATTCTGTGTGACAACCACGGAGGCATCAGTTTGGTATCTGTTGCGTCCAAGTTACTCACTGGCCTCATTTTACGTCGGCTCACTAAACCCAGAGAAAGTCAGATACGTGAAGAACAGGCAGGATTCCGATCCGGTCGAGGGATGCGTTGACCACATTTTTGCTTGAGGCATCAGCACTCTTTCTGTCAGCTGACTGTCAAGATCGTTTTACAACCAAAGGCTACCTTCGATTCAGTTGCTCGTAGCGTCTTTTTCACCTGTCCCTTTTATAAGGGAGTTCCACGGCAGTACCTGAATCTCTTAACGTAATTGTATATTCACTTTGCAAGCATGGTGAGATTTTATGGACAACGGCTTTGGTGTTCATCATCTCTGGTGGAATCCGCCAAGAATGTCCGATCTCTATTTTCTCGCTCACTTTTTTCATGATGACATTCCTGAGAGTTCTCTTGGAGAATCCAGTGTCGAGCTTCCTCCTGATCCTTGGTTGACAAACGTGGAGTGTGCGAATAACATTTTCTTGCTTAATTTTTCTGCCGAAGACATGTAAACAGTGCTGAACAAGGTAAATAACCAGGCCGGTTTGCGCGAGATACGCTTCGCAATTTCATACTGCAAAGTACTGCTCCCAGGCTAGGGTATTCCCACTCCATCCCTTTTTAATGCAGACAATTTGTTTGTGTCTATGGACACTTTCACATGCTTGGATAGGACCATCTCGTTAGCGTATAGTATTGTTGATGAGATATCAGCGAGCATGGCGAAGCACGAGTCGTGTTTGCGAGCTTGTGTCATCTGTGTCGTCGAGAGGACGTTCGGTTATTGCTGAAAGGACGGGGTATATAACGCTTGTATGCTTTGTTTTGGCTCTATGGTTGATCATGGCCTGTTCGCGACGAAGATATCAACGGGTGTGCTGTGTTTGCCCATCTTGGTCTCTGTCACCTGGTTCACACCAAGTGGACTGATCGTGTGAGCAATACGACCGTTCACCGACGCGTATTGCGGAACGCCCGGGATGCGCGATCGGTTGATGAGCTAAGCGAGTTGCACAGCCTACGCTGGTTGGGTCACATATCCCGCATGTCAGGTGAGCGTGTGTCGTACCGAGAATTGAATACAGAGTCCACCGGCAGTTGGATGAAACCGCGTCGTGGTCAAGCAACAACGTGGCCACGAAGTTTGAAGGCCCTGATTGTTGTCGTTGAGTACAGTCGTATACTTCGCCTGCTCATTTTGGGACCCCGCGGCTACTCTTGTCATTGGTATGAAACCGTTCGAGCTGGCGGTGTGTTGAAGTCAATGACTTGACGGCATGTACGATATTTTTGGTTCGCCTGCTCACAGTCTTATTTTATCCTAACTTGTAGTTATCTCTTCTACCGTGTTCCTGGTCGTGGTTGCGGTGAGGTGCGGCTCGTGCCAGATTACTCTTTGGTCAGGCTCATAGCTATTGTGAGCAAATGGATAATGCGGTTATGACGTTTTTGACTGGATTGTGTTATCATC
>LOND01001740.1:33453-44040 GCA_014220965.1 Paragonimus kellicotti | reverse complement strand
TGATAAACAATCCACAATAAGTGAATAAAGCCCAACTTCCCCAACTGCAAAATGTAACCCCAACAATCATAGGGGTTGCCAAGTTAAACACAAAACGTCAAAAATTGAAAGACTAACGAACGGCAATGGTTTGTTGTGATACAAAGCGGTTAAAACACAACTGAACTCATTTTGCCATGCGCTTTTGCTATGAATAAAAGTAACGTCACAACCATGGCATGGTCTTCATTTGCAACACATCAACTTGAGTATCAGTCAGACCGGTAATCCGAAATGACACGCCGTTGAGACGGCGGCGGCACAGTAAAATACGATGTATCCCTCAGCTACATTATTCAGATGGTGTATTGGATACTGTCACCTTGTACGAAACATAAAAGAAAATTGAACACAAAGTTGGTGGAAGCAACGATTGACCAGAACAGTAACACTTCTGGTCTGATGGGTGACGTTGTGCCACAGTGGGTTTCTCCCATGTTGGTCCTGAGCGTCCGTGAGGGCGTTAGGTTTGAGAGTCATACAAAAGATTGTTTTGTTAGTAACATTAAGTTAGAATACGGATCGTGAACACGTTTAGTTCGAAACACACTCCAGTCAGTAAGTATCTACTAGCAGAATATTAACAATGGTCGATTCATAAGAACAATGACAGAGTTGTAATCAAGGTTCGTGCGTAAGATAGATACAGCACTATTCATAGCCATGTCCATATGATACCCGTTCGACTTCCCAGCGGCTGTTAGCGGGCGGATGAACTACAGCGGACCAGTATTCGGTCAGATTGCAAGGACATGTACAACTCGGCAGTTAACCTCACCAATGCTTTAAGTGAGAATGAGGGAAAATGTTCGGGAGAAGTGGTTCGGACTGTGGTTGAAGGCTTATGTAGATACACCGATCAGATTAACAACAGTATTCGGAAAATGGTAATTAAATAATTGTCGCTCGTTTTCCTCTCCTGATTAGGCCCACGTTCATAGTGCAGACAGTTTCTAGTGCAAGACCAATTAAGCATCAAATAGTACGAAACCCGATTTTGATATGAACCGAAAGTTATCCCTACAACTCTGAACACACATTATCAATGTCGACTGAAGTCTCATAATCATGAATAAAAAGAATCCGAATGTAAATATGCTAAGGCGTCTTCTCTTAACGGCGTCACCGGGAATTAAACATGCTCCGGAATGACGTAACCTAGCCAGTATGACACTGGCCAATTAAATTCTAAAGGTATATAGTTCAAACAGTGTAAAGCTAACGAAACGTTCACTGCCAACTTCTTTCAGAGTTAACGTATGGGGTGAACAATGAAAACAGCCAGCACCCAAGTGCGCAAGCCCAGCCGGGGCGTATTCACTCTTCTTCTCATCTCCAACCTGTTGTTCACCTTCCGTGTCCACAGCAGACCTGATCCTCATACCACAACAGCCATACTACGTCAATAGAATTTGTAGCACAAAAAACTTAGACAGAGCAAACATTTTTATCAAAATGAAGTGATCAAAATCTACAAAAGATGTTCGAAATGTCTCCCATACATCTGAAAATTGTTGATCCCTGAACTGAGAAAGTTCGTTCTCAACGGTGTTATTCTTCGTTTTCCATTAACCTGACACTTGTTCCCACTACCTCACCCATCCCGTTTTGTTTTATTGAACTAATGTGTCATTAATCGTCTGCGGCGCGAGTAGCCATTCTTGACCTGGCCTACTCGCGTGACGGTTCACCTTTGACCTTGCTGGTCCCGTTGGGAAACCATTGATTTTGTTGGACGAGACTATCGTCGTGAACGATTGAGGTTTGCCTATTGTAATTATTAATGCATTACCTCTAATAGTACCGTAGGAATTGTATGGGTCCAATCTTGTTTTCAATTTTGGGATCCGTTTTTGGGCTACGCGTAACTCAACGATCAGACGTGGATCGTTACAACACCTGATCAATGTGTATTAGAATAGGTTTGCTTCTTTACGATAAAACACAAAAAAACAAAAATAATTTTATACATAATTTAAGGTGGTGACACATTTTTAATTTTTTTAAGAAATTAGTTAAAAACTTAAAACATATTTTATAATTTTTACAAGATTAATTTTAATAATTAAAAAAAAAATAATAAATTAGAGGAAACCCTTCAGATTTTGCATTTGCGCTGTACATATACTCGGCGATCTGCCTTCTTCAGGGATCTATTTAAGGTACAAAAGTTCTCTTCTTAAATGTATCGACCTTACAGGGATTATTGTCCAGCTGGGCCGCAATTAAGTGTGGGCACCCCAAACACATCACTGGTTAACAGGACGGCGTAGTAGTTGTCCCTAGCCTGGCTTGATCAGCTATCGTTTCACCAAATCGAGTTTCCTCAGCTTCCAAAAAACAGTTTGGAAACAGTGCAGTGGAACATACGTGTACCAAAATTAAGTCAAATAAATCTGAAACCCACCGATCACAGAAAATTTTCGGATACCCCGAAGGACAGACTTATCAATGAGTAGTCAGCAGGCACTTAAGGTGGAGTGAAGCATTTTGACTGTACACTATTTGAAGATGTTTCATCAGCGTGTGTGGTGCCTTTTTCCGGAAACATGGTTCCTCACAGAACCATCCGGATGATGTATAAAAAATGAAATAATGAGATGCTTACTGTTTGTCAAGTTGATTGGATCGATCTCGTCCAGAGGCTGACTGTAGATCGCCATTCTTGTAGGAACCTCCTCAATCGTCCAGTCGGCTATAGTGAGTCAAATTAGACTTGCTATAAAACAGCACTTAATATACACTTACAGCCAATAAGACACTTCCTATCTCAAATGTGCTTGACAGCCCGTATTGACGTTGTCCCCTCTCGTCCTTTCGGATAAACGTTCCGACCACACAGTTTTGTTCGCAAAGGTGTACTCATCGTTACGTGCCATGTAGAAGCGATGCTAGGTGAGCCAGCTGACGGCAGTTCAGAGGAAATTTGAACAGTACATCATGTGATACACGCTTGGTGTTCAAAGTCAGTCGCGCGCAGTGGTCTTTACAGTGAAACAATATCACCTGGCGAAAAGGTGTCAAAAATGTGTAAAATTCAAAAGTAGACAAAAAACATAGTTCGTTATTCTGGCGTTAAGCGAGTCTGATCGATCTAGTAGACTGACGAAGAACGGAAACAATTTGAGAAAGTGAAGTTCAACCGGCTGGCTTGCATCAGTCAGATGATAGCAGAATGTTGAGCGCAATGTGCCCCACTTGACAGTCCTACCTTCCATTTCGTCCAGTTAACACAGATAACTGATCTGAACGGTGCGGACCCATGCTCCTTACCCAACTAGCCTGCCGGTCATTCTCTCACAAGTATTATGCCCATAGCCTAATGACATTTCAGAAAAGCTCAGCATATGAAAAAAGTAGCCAAACGGAAGGGAAACCTACTGGATGTCCGCCACCTACACAACCACGTTTAGGTTGTAAATAGGCCTTGATAGCAAAATTATTGTTGAGATATTACAAAAGTATGAATGAAACAACTGTGTATCCAAGATAGGCGCTGTTTCTCAAACAATGATCGCATTAATTCCGTGAGGATGTACTTGATAAGATTACCGTCAACAAAGTGAGACATCACAAAAAGTACGCTTTACTAGGTGAACGCACGTGTGAGAGCGGATTGGATGGAAAACAGTCAACAAGCTGAGACATCATTAAAAACTCAAGTGTCCATGTTCATAAGCCAATGCATTTTTGCGAATGTTTTGGAATGATAGGTAACTATCGAACGAACAAGGGCAACGATAAACTGAATGGACACACTGTTAAGCAAACTTACCTCTGATTGGTAAACGGTGTAGAAAGCTCAGTGGTTAGCCGATAGACACCGAAGAACACACACACCCGATATTGCTAAAAATCAAGCAGTGTAGAAAAAAATACAAGCAAGTGGTTCAGCTGAACATGACAAATTGTGAACAAATGATTAACTCATTGTGCTAAATTCTAAAACAACATGATAAGTTAGTGGATACGTGCAAGTTAGATATATCCACGCACTGTCAACTGTTTTCATGTAGTCATTCGCCCAAAAAGGAACACAGGTGAGGAATGCAAACGATAGGTTGTTCAGACTGCTCTTAAGGCTCATTCAGGCTGGTATGGTTAGCCCATCTTGTAGGCATGGAGTCACTCATTTCACATAGAACCAGGCCATTGGGTCGTTGTTACAATCTGTGGGAGGTGTATAGGCGTGAACTTGATCGCAAACGTCAGACCACACGTCCTCCACACACGGTGGCGTTAAGCGGATCTCCAGCAGACAACTCAACTCAAAATGGCGCCACGCTAAGTACAGCATCTCATCGTCCAATCCAGTCTGGCCTTCCTGTGCCTTTCTTTCAGACGAAGTACACGTATGGGACGTCTGGACGGAATCCCCACGTTGCTTGAGAATGGTCGTAATATGTGTGAAGATACTCAACGGGAGCTGAGCTAAACCAGAGAACGATTGGAAACAAAGGATTATCAGTTGATTTCAAGTTGAACATCACCCACAATTGATCGCAGCTGTCGCATTCCCATAGACTTTCCAGTCGGCCCCTTTCGAAAAGAAGCACTAGACTCGAGTTTCGCTCTCATTAGAGCTCGTCAGTAGTGCATATCCTTGCCACTGCCGGGACTAGAACTCCGGCCTTGCTTTTCATGAGGCAACCGTGTTTACCACTGCGCCATTGACCTCACATTAGGCACGACCGAATTATCATATGTGAACGCTCAACCACTTTCGCTTGTGAGTAATGATCAGGTTGCCCGATCGTCTCGAGAGGAGACACAGTTACTGTCTGTTAACTCCAATCGATAACCCCTACTGACGAGCTCTAATGAGAGCGAAACTCGAGTCTAGTGCTTCTTTTCGAAAGGGGCCGACTGGAAAGTCTATGGGAATGCGACAGCTGCGATCAATTGTGGGTGATGTTCAACTTGAAATTAACCAAATCCCCTACTACTCATCAACAATCAAAATACCGCTCGACAAGTCAATGATTTCTGTGATTTCAACTTGGAGAGAAGTCCTAATCGAGGGGTTATCGATTGGAGTTAACAGGCAGTAACTGTGTCTCCTCTCGAGACGATCGGGCAACCTGATCATTACTCACAAGCGAAAGTGGTTGAGCGTTCACATATGATAATTCGGTCGTGCCTAATGTGAGGTCAATGGCGCAGTGGTAAACACGGTTGCCTCATGAATAGAATGGCCGGAGTTCTAGTCCCGGCAGTGGCAAGGATATGCACTACTGACGAGCTCAAATGAGAGCGAAACTCGAGTCTAGTGCTTTTTTCGAAAGGGGCCGACTGGAAAGTCTATGGGAATGCGACAGCTGCGATCAATTGTGGGTGATGTTCAACTTGAGATTGTCAGTTGGTTGTCTACGAAAAACATCCGTACTCTCTGTGGTTTGATAAAACTGATTTCGTCTCGCCATCCTCACTACTGCACACAGTTCAAAATGAGCCGGAACCTAGAGAGGCTACAGCCTTGCTGAACACGGGTTACATAGACGTCATAGAGTACGACCACGTGCGGCATGAATCAATTTATAGGCTGACCATGCCAGTGTGAATGAATATCGACGGAAATCACAGCGATAAATCGTTTATCACCTCATCCGTGTTTCTTGTTTGGTCCGGAAATTTTACGGGGAGGGGAAGTTTTGGCTTTGGGTATACCCCTTCCAATTTAGAATGTTTTGTACTCATTTTTTTGTGACTGGATATCTTTTTAAGGTAACCCAAGGGGTTTCTCAGGTACTGCTATAGCACGTCTACAGAGTCGTCGAAATTAAGCCGTTCAAACTAGTTCAGTGAGAAAGAGAGTGGAAAAGAGTGCGTTGCACTGAAGTCCTAATATTGCGTGAGGGCTTACATTGGCAATCAACTAACCGAACGGGGTCAACAAAAGCCCATTGTACACAACTGAGGCATGGATATGTCCATCATAATGGAGATGTGTGCTCTGTACGGGGCAAGTCTCTTCTCTATCGTCCCGGTGTGATCCGGCTGCCGTGGTCAACGGGCGCTTGCTTGCCCGGCTTGGCCAGAACATCAGTTAGTGTAAGCTCTCGCACATAGCTGGAAAATCAGTATGATGTATCTGCTTTTACTCTCTGCCTCATCGAGCTAACGCGATCAAGCTAGCTTGAACAATTCCAAACAGCAGTACCAGAGAAACCTCATAGTATCTATTAAACTGATATCAAGTCATGGTACAATGGCATCTGAGTACGCGAAAGTGACATCGAAAAATCTTAAAGTGGGAAATGTACGGGAAAGCAGCACGTCACACCTTGGGACAAGGTAAAGATGCAGACAATCAGTAGAACCAAGGCTTACGAACAGAACCACAGAGTTGAATTCAGTTGAGTTCCACTCGTAAAGTCCATAGGCAGACTAGCGAATTAGGGTTCAGCTGACTCCATGTTGAGTACTTGGACCTCACATGGGCAATGGAAAAAACGACAGAGACAACACTATGGTATGACATTTACATCCGTACAGGAAAAAGCAACCATTTCTCATGCGAGGCTCACTGTTTGTGGTAAGCTCAGAAAGCGACGTTTCTGTCAATACATAGCACAGATATTTGCCTGCGCTCGGAAGACCCACATAACGAGCTACTTTAGGCCGGAATGCTACGTAAGGTAGGACGGAACCACCCCACCCGTTGTCAGTAGTTTCAAGTCCGCAGTGGTTCCCCACTTAAGACGCCGAATATCAATCACACGGGTTCGAACTGCGACCGACTTGACTGCTTCCGTGTGGGTACGAACTGCATAATAATGTCCGGCCCACATACGACCTAGTATACCACAGGATAACAACCAGATTCCAATGTGACTGTTAGAAATCACCTGACTTAAACTGTTTTGAGCTGCAGAAAAAGAACCAAACCAGAGTGCGTTATTCTGCCGGCAGTTGCAATAGCTGCGCGTGATTAAGCAACAATGAACAACGCAATTGAGAATCAGGAACTAAAACGGAAACAGGAGTTGACAAACGATTAAATACGAACATATGACATAACACAGTCGTCCAAAAATCGATTGTCCTAACTTACCACAACCAACATGAATGCGATTATGGCAGCCAAGTGATGGACCGTGAATATGAATAATTGCATGCCCCTCCAGTAAAGTGGCATAGATATTAGATCTGGAAAAAAATAGTGATAAGGGTAATCACATAATATACTCCCATGAAAAAGCTACCGGACAACCCACCATTTTGCTAACAAGTTTGTTACGTTAAAGAACAGACTGTGCATTTTTCGTGTCTAACCAAGTGAAGTAATTACACGCAGTAGCGGCGAAATGCTACATATTACATTCGTATCTATTCTGAATGGGTTAATAAAGTTGTGCAAATCACGATAAACAGACCATTGGACTACTTCTGTGTATACATCATCAAACGTGTTTACACACGACACAGGAGTCAACTGAGCATTGAACAGGCCTACATAAGCCACGAAATGGGCGTCACGCCAATGGATCAATAACCCAAGGGCGCGTGAGTTGTAATTTGGTGAACCTCTCTACAATAGCCATGTGGCACATGTATTACTTCAAGTGATCTTCAGCTTTATATATTATATATATATATATATATGTATATATATATATATACTTGAAAAGCGAAGTTAGAAACTCTTTGTTGCACGAGTTATGCCATGACAGACTTCACTGGATCTTCACAAGTGCTTACCGCAGAGAGATAAATCTATTGAAACAAAACCGAACCGCGAAACAGACCACAACCAAATGTCAATCGTCTATCAGTGCATATACCTTACTACTGCCGGCGCAACAACAGGGCAACAAACACTTCCTTTTGAGTGCACAGAATGAACACGTTCTTTCTGATGGCAACCATCTCGGCATAAATGGCATAAAACATACAATATGGCGCTTCTGATTTTACTCCCTAAATTTATCGCGCGGAAAGAACGCCGTTGTTCTTCTCATCCGAACACGCATAAGTCATTCAAAGATAGTGTCAGTATCACCGCTATGTAGCAAGTCCATCTCGGTTCGGTTTCCTTCCCGTGCTGATCGGTACACATTTCTAATAAGACCATCATGAGGTGTCAGTTGCCACAAACTAAACAACGATTGATTGTGTTTGATAATTGGAAAAGGTGGTAATTTTGGTCTTTACGTAGCTTATCTGAGACAGTTTGTAGTTTATAATATTATATATAATATAATATATATATATATATAATAAGAGAACGTACCTGAACTGTGTTTCTGAATTTATGTACACAATCAATGACATGGTCCTGACAAAATATGCATCTCTATGGCCTAATCATCGAAATAACCACTCCATAAAACTCTGGATAATCGTATAACTTTTAATCGCGGGAGATGGACAAAAACGGTACAGACTGGCTCAGTAGAATTTTCCAGATGGCAGCCCTAATTCATTTAGAATAATAACGAAACAGAGCATAGAAAGTGTTCCACGGTCCGTACAACAGGTAGCACGTTACTTCAGAGATCTTTCAACAGATATATATATATATATATATATATATATATATATATATATATATATATGGTAGGACCCGACCAATAATGACCACTCACTTGAAAAGACCACCTACGTCCAACCCACCAGAGGTTCTATAGGAATTTAGGATATCAGAGGGATCATGGCACAGATACAACCACAGACCGCAATGGTAGCTCCAGTTCAGTTCAATCCTCTCCTTAGACAGATCATGGCGTTTATCAACAATTTCATCCTTTGAAATATGGAGAATGACCTAAGTGACAGCTGATTTGCTCCTTCGGCAGATAGTTCAGATTGTCTCGAATCCCAGATAACGTCAGCCTATCGATTTCATATCAACAAGCGTCATATCCGTCGCCCTGTTCCTTCCCAAACCACGGAACAGTCGTGGATTGCAGACACCATTTGACCTACATCATATTGTCACGTGTGGCCCGTTGGTGGGCAGTGTTTTGACTTAGGTTTGTTTATCAAATGCGTTCTGTGATTCCCACTTGGTAAACCTCCAATCTTCGAACCAAGAACATGGGAGAGTCGTGTACACTGCTACAAACAAACCTGCTACACTGTCGGAAGCGACGTAGTACGCACAGAAACTGTACTCACCTACCAGCAATAATAGCATGACTCTCTTAAAAACAATGAATAAAACGCGACATCAACTGAATGAACTGTATAAACAGTCAGAACAAATGTTTTCTCAAATAACAAAATGTCTTCATATTAATGGTGTCATAGGTGCCTGTTGATACACAGTCTGGGCTGTCTTCCCCCAAGGACTACCTATAGAAGAGAACGGTTTTGATCGGTCCAGTCAGTGACCTCTGTATATAGCCTTATTTGACGTGGTCAAACCACAACAGAACCGATCTAACGGGCCATTTTTCTATTCAATCAAACACATCTAGATGTGTTCAAAATCCGGTTAATGTGGCCAACTTGACGTTGATTGCTTTCGTAAAACTGTAACTGAATCTACAGGACCCACGACCAAGTGTAGCATGTGCAATCGATCGACATTCGCTTTTCATTACGTATGCATCATGTGCGTAAGACCGGTCACACCGAACATAAAGCACCTCCATGATCAACTTAGCATCATCAGTTGTTCATCTACAATGCATTCCCAATAACGATCCATGATGCTGGTGAGGAAAATAGGCTAACCAGACAAGGCAAAGAAGCAACTTCAGAGACACTACCTACGTGGTAAGAGAAATTAAAAATGGAAATATGATACCAAAAGACTGCTGATTATCGAACTACCAGGGTACACCCAATATGCAGTCGTACATATTTTTCTCGGTGACATCCGTTTGTAGCAAATAATTACTTATTCCAACGTTGACTTGACTCAGACTTGCAGTAGGTCGTATCAAAAGAATCCATGTAGAATGGTAACATGGGTGAACCTGTATTCACTATGGGGTCAGTTTCTTGGCCGTTTCTATTACTCCATAAAAATAAACGGCTTGATGAAACTCAGTGCGATCGCAGGTAACGATAACGATTAACGGGGAACAAAAAGAAAACACCCCATCTATCAACGTAGCGGAAATAAATGAAAATTCTGTCTGTTATGGGGTGTGTGTTTTGAGCACATACGAGTGTACCGCTACACAAAATGAAGCGAAATGTAATCATCATCATCATCATAGACAGCAATACATCAGTGGTTCACACTGATGCTTGACTGCCACACAACCACGAAGAAGAACAAAGGAAAAAAAGAAACTTATATAGGAAGAAGAAAACAGAGGAGGGGAGGGGAAGTGGACCTAACTACTAAAAATAGCTACGTCTATATTCAAACATTCAACATCAAGGTGCCTACACCTTGCAAACAAACAACCGAGCTGTAAGTGAAAGTAAGGCGTCATCAGCAAGACAGCTTCCTTACGGCTTTCACTGCCCCGCATCATTAAGTGCACTCACTTCACAGACAACTCGGCCAAACAACGACAACATTCACGCCACTGAGCTCGATTAGCCACCACCTCACCTAACGTCTCAAGCCAACAACTCTGTGAGTCG
>LOND01001740.1:7577-30463 GCA_014220965.1 Paragonimus kellicotti | reverse complement strand
GAGTAAATAATTATCAGAAATGGAGGTCGGGAGGGCCTGAGAGCTAAATTTGATAGGACAGTGGGGGGGTCAGCAGTAGCATGTTTTCGCCTATCCACCCTGCTGTATGCAGCAGATAGGGCGACCCGGTTTATACTGCGAGACGGCCGATGCAGTATGGAATTACTTGTGTTGTGAATATTCATGGTTGTGTGTGGGCTGAGATACTGCCAGGACGCCCAGACCTAGACAGGAGAACGATTAGGGTTCTCAACCAAAGCCTTTGGCTCAAAAGCCTGTACCGCAAGGCAGCGGTTGGGTGGCAATGTACCAGAACTGGTACTTTTTCCGGAAAAAGATGCCAACCTTCTTCCAACCCCCAACCTGGAGGACCAGGAGACTGGTTTGTCAGACCTCTACCCATTGGCCTGCCTGGTATGAGTGACTCTATCGGTGTGGTGATCACACCGTCCAGTTTAGCCCAATAGGTCATCGAGATGCGCAAGCCGTCACACCACGTCAAGGTCCAGTCTCGTTGGTTTGGTAAGTGCGAAGACGTTGAAGACAAGTGGACGAATGAGAACTACAAGATCCAATGGTTAAAACTCAGCACCACAGGCCATGAATAACAGTGTCCGAAAATGGTTTGTGTGCCATTCTAGTAACAAACCGTTCAGACAAATAGGTCCTCCTGCCACAACTAGTAAAACCTGCTTGAATCAGAGTAACAATGAATCATTTCCAAATGTAATTAAAGAGTTCATCTCGGCTACCAAGACAGTTGTAGCTTATAGCGTGAACATGATGGATATCCTTTTCTCGATCTGTAATCTACAGATGTAGTCAAGAGCATCATATTGCCCGATATGGTTTCCAACGTTCATTTAAAATCATAACAATGCGAAATCCCGAGCAAACAGATACACAGGTGAGAGAATAAAAAATAACTTATACGGACTGTTGACTCACCACACAGAAAATACCCGACTGAAAGAGATAGAGCAGTAAGTCCACCCGTCGAGGGATGACTGAAATGAATACAGAAACCAAAGTGGTCAGATAAACCTGAAACATAAGCGCAAAAATATGGAGAGGTTATTCTACAAGTCAGAAATATATACGCAGAGTTAATGTTGAGCATATAGGAGCTAAAGTACCCATAAATTGATACAGCACCGTATAAAAACGAAGCACAGTTAGTCGTAACTTCGAGTTAAATTGGGATGAATAAGTTAACATGAATTTCTCTAAACTATGCTAACATACAAAAGCGAAGTAAAAAGACCGTTTGAGGGGTCAGCAGATAAAAATCAATCATACGTAAACAGAGTGCGGGGTAGCACGTGATTGGCTAGCACTACCGAACAATTAGCGCGCGAATCAACGAAATCAAGGAAACGAACATACCATTCTGTGGACAATGGAGCCTGCTTACCAAGAAAACACCGGCAAATCTCGACGCTGTTAACGTGGCGTTTGCACCACGCACCGTGTGCATCTCGAAGAAACAGGAAGTGGAAGGTAAACATTCTATAAACATCCTATGCTGGAATCAGCCAGGTTTTGCGACCGTATACGACAGTCTGGACAGATGACGTGAATACTTTTAAAAAGTAGCGATCATGTCAGCTCCGCATATAGTCTAAACTGGTGTGCGTGATCAGGGCTTTGTGAGTATGATTGGCAGTCCTGTGGAACTTTCTGACTGAACTGACGGAATCTCAAAGGTCGGGCATAAAGTGTATACCCAACTGACGAACTGAAGCATCGTGTCTGTCGGGGACGTTCTGGGTATTCAGAAACACATTCTGGAAGACACAAACACCATTTATATACCTTAAGTTTGTAAGTATAACGTTTGCGAGAACATTCCGATGCCCATAGTTTATGAGAAATCTCTTCACAGTATCGTTCAATACCTCATCTGGCAAGGTAATGTTAAGCGCAAACCGTCATAAACCCTAACTTAGCCCGGGGTCAAACAGCCGACTGTTGTAAGGGTAGTATCATTCTCTCCAGACAAACCTCTTTGTGACAGACCGTTCCAAAATGCAGCCATGCTAAGCGGACGGAAGAATTCCTTGGTGACTACAAATAAAATCATTATCGCCTCCCGGCGAAACTGAGAGATGTGACCGATGCAGTTAGAACCAAAGCAAACAGCAGCTGGCCCCTCGTGAAAACGTTATTCTTGCCAAGCATACGCGTGATAAAAGGATTCGCGTAATAGGGATCGGACCAATCTTTCGATGGTCAGCAAACAAATTATGTAGGATCTCCTCAAAAATAAGTGTACTGTTGGATAAGTTTGTCAACCGGCACGACTTCGTTAATCTAAAACATCTGGGGAAGCGCACTCAGCTCTCTGATTAGGGTTGATTTTTCCAAGTTGTACGCAAGCAGAAGAAGTTAAATTGGTCTAGGCGTCTCGTGACATATTAATAACCCGACCACATAAGAGACATCCGTCTCTCAGCTAACGAATAAGCGTTCACAAAACAGAGGCGAACTGGAATTGACACAAAGTGAAATTTACAGCGACTATGGTTAACAGAACTATTGTCTGAAGTGCTGAGATCAGCATCCCAAACGTCACTGAAAAATGTCGATGACTTGTCATTTGCCTCACATACTTGCCAGCTTACAAAAAGCTTCTTACTTTGCCTGTAACTCAGATGAGATGGTAAAAAAATCGGGAATTCGCAAATGAATCACAACAGTGTCCATCAAGAACTCCAACTGTATCTCAGTTGGGTTTTTATCGGTAAATCCTTGCACTGAACTACCTTACCTCCCAAATGGAATATTTTGGGCATTAATAAATTCTATTGACTGTAAAGAAACCCAATAACTGACCTCAGAAAGGATAGTGGTTCCTCATTATCTCGTGCCACACTTACGCCGTGCACGCTGACTATCTGTCCAGTGCACTACTACGTCTTCTGGTGGAGGAAACAAGGGTCGACACCTTTTTATAGGCATCGCCCGCTTGTGGATCAATTCATTTAGTTACGTCGGATTGCGTCCAAATATAAAATGGCATCTAATCCGAGAGTAAGGCGAGAGTTAGAACATGTGATCATAGCTAGTACATGAAGTGTGTATGAGGCGGACTGTGCCCGTTGAACACTCACGGTGCAAATCCAAGCTGAAACAAAAACGGGATACAGGTTATCCTCATCACACGATTACGACACTGGTTGCGCACACAAGATCACACATAACTTATGCAGTATCAAGGATTCGTTGAATAACGCAGAATGTGACACCGCGAAAAAACATGCAAACCTGTGGATGGTAATATTGTGGCATAAGCCATGGGGTAAGATAACCCAGATAGAGTTGTCAGAACTTTATGATGCCGAACGAACTGGTTTCCAATTATTCCTGATTGCACTAAAACGACTCGAAAGAACTTAATGGTTGTTCCAAGTCTTCCGAATCCCTGGAAGCATGGCTTAAAGAACATGATTAGCAAGTTCCATGACATGGCACATGTGCGGAAGGGAAGTAATAAACTATATGATTGTCACCTCTGTACATTTCGAACTGAAAAGTGTGACGTGTTAGCCCGAAACAAATAACGCGATAACGGACATTCATATAAAACTTTTCTCAGTAGATAAATCACAAGACGATTACCGAATAAAAATACAAACTTCTGATAAGTCTCGTTTGTGAAACAGTTGTGGATACCGTGCGTGGTTAAGCATGGCGGTTAGTCGAAGTTAAAATTCGTGAGTATACTTACGTCAAGGGTTCGGTCCAGATTTCCCGGTCGCTGAACAGCGTGGAAATACATAACACGCTCACCAAAGTTGCATGTATGGTAGAGACGAGCCTGTAACGAGTCAGGACATGAAACAATCTTTTAAAAGTCAGAAAAGTTAAACTATCGGGAGCCTTATGGTACTGGCTGCTACTACGACGAATGCGAAGGAAATTATCCTGAAAGTAGAATGTCTAATAGACAACCTGACTACCTTTTAATTTTTTAAAAGTTGTTTACTGACTTTCCCAATTACATGAGGCCAACGGTACTTGGAAAATTTGGTTAAAATTGATCAATTCAAATCGCAAGTCATAACGCACTGTACGTACTTCAGTTCTAGAATGGCCAAGTGGTCATTCTGACCATGTTAAACTTGTGTGACTTTACGGCCCGAATCACCCGCAACTCAGAGAAGCAGTGAGTAGATGAGAGAGACAGGGTAGTGCGTGTCACCTCTAGTTTTGATCCCACTGGCCCCACTGTTTGGTAGTATAGAATATTTGACCAGTCTGGAAACCTACACGAGTTGATAATGGGACAGCCGTAATGCTGCCGCTTGCCATCCGCAGTCTGCGCTGGTGTCCGACCAAAATGTACTTGTGCGACTCATACTACGGAAAACGAACTTCGGGGACAAAATGTTAGCAACTGACAGACAACACGCAAAGCTCTGCACTTTGCATGACTAACAACTTAACAAGAGTTCAAATAGTAACGGGAAAACAGTGCAAGTGAGGGAGTTTAATCTATCGTGTGTTAATAAACAAAAGAATTCAGTCGGTGAAATATCTGCCCATGTGGAATTAAAGTCCACAAGAAACCAGGGTGGTTTCATTCTATAGTAGAACAAGGTAAGGGGTAGATCATTCTGAACAGTGCGATGTATGCTTCCACTCCTCAGACGGTGATGACATGAGATCTGTTCCGTCAGTGTCTTACAAAAGAAGTTTGGACATACAACTGACTACGAAAGCGTTCATAATGACCTTTGTAAAGAAACTGAGGAAGCGATTTAGAGCGACAGTTGGATCTCCAATGTACAACAGGATGATATGTTGATCAGTCGAATACAAAAGGAAGAAACGCCAAACAGGTGGATACCATAGGGTCATGTTAGTTTTGCAGTGGGATAATACGTGGATGCAGCTGCTGGCGACCGGTGATGAACGTGCGTACCGTAAAAGGCCAGCGGTACAAACCCGTTACATGTGTGAGCAATCTGTTGTAGGTAGATCATGATTTGATCATCCTTTCACCACGATCTACACGATGTTGTCGAACTGTTAACAAACGCTCATAAGAGTAGGACACAGAATTTCAGGTTTGCGGGATTTTGATTCACTAAGTTTGAAGGCTTGTTTGTAATAATTTCAAGCGTCTTTTTAGGAGAGAAAATTCACTTGGATATAGGCACACAGTAGACATCCAGTATTTTGTACGGTTGCCAAAGCAACTGCAAATCTAAACTTTTTCAATAAGTGAGCGGAAGTAATGGCAGCGGACTGGCGAGCACATCAGTAATTGAAAACCATATGTCGAACAGTGTTTATTAACAAATAACAGTCATAACAAAATCTGTTCATACTTAACTGCATCGTTTACACCGTCGAATACCTCAAACCGGTATAATTTGTCCATTATCGTAAGGTGAGACGGAGATGTAGCATGATGAGTTTTGCTCACAGACAGGCTAAACATGCGAATAAATCGTGATAACAATTTGTCATGAGTGTTCCTGCCGTGAATAATGATCAACGAATATAAGCAAAATGGCTACGTAGCCACTTTTAGGGCAAAGTTTCGGCAGATTCTAATGCCAAGATGTATCAAGGCATGCGAACAGCGAAGTAGCGAACAAGACTTGTGTTTCGTGTTTGATTGTCGTATTAATGACAACACAGTAAAAATGAGAAGAGAGTGGGTAAAAAAACTGGACAATGGGGGTTATGGACTGCGTGTGTTTGCTAGCAATTACACAATCAATGTTCCAAAATGTGAGGTTGATTGATTGTGGGCCAAGGAAGGTTAAGCGTTCTCAGGAACTTCTTTTAAACACAAGGGTTAGGATTGTGAGGTCAGATACTGATGACCTCGGTAACGTTCAACATTAGGAAATTCATCAGGTTGGATCGACTTCTTGCCACTGGACAGACTACCTGACAAAATGACTAGATTACTGATGAGTAGTCGGGGATTTGGTTAATTTCAAGTTGAACACCCACAACTGATCGCAGCTGTCGCATTCCCATAGACTTTCCAGTCGGCCCCTTTCGAAAAGAAGCACTAGACTCGAGTTTCGCTCTCATTAGAGCTCGTCAGTAGTGCAGACAGTAACTGTCTCCTATCGAGACGATCGGGCAACCTGATCATTACTCACAAGCGAAAGTGGTTGAGCGTTCACATATGATAATTCGGTCGTGCCTAATGTGAGGTCAATGGCGCAGTGGTAAACACGGTTGCCTTTTCGAAAGGGGCCGACTGGAAAGTCTATGGGAATGCGACAGCTGCGATCAATTGTGGGTGATGTTCAACTTGAAAATGACTAGAGTTGGTCAAATGACCAAAACAGTTGCGCTTGAGACCGTTTTAATCACACCATACAGAATGATGTTCAGACACTATCAGACAATCGCCTCTGTGGTACGGCCAATGAATGAGGCTCGACACCAGCAAACAAGAGGGGTAAACAAAACAGTTGGTTGTAGAGAATGGAAGTTTGTACGCGAGTTGTGACAAGACATCCGGAGTTGAACGAAACACACACAAATGTGCTGTAAGGCAAGTGGTTGCAACTAACTTTTTGAACTCCCTTTTGATGAATTCGGTCATAGAATCTCCATTGAAAGAGACTAATAAATGCACATTTGTTGTTCACAATGAGTAACTTGGATTCCAACTCTACTGCCTGAATCGCCTTCTGAATAAAACGCACTGAGTATACAATCCGCAAGAACACCTCTGATAGAAGGTCCAGCTTAACTTGCAAAGTGTCAGTTTCAAAAATCTTTAACACAAAACCCGTCAGAGATAGCGTGAGGTTTCGATTTTTAGCTAACGGAACGAAACTGTCAAAGTGAACGTACTGACTAATCTAATTCTGTTTCCGGAAAACCGTTTGCTGGATTGAACCAACTTCTTACCATGCCAACATGCAGAAAATTTATTTGGTCGTTGATGTCTGATTCTTTGGTGACAACACAAAGCACATAATCTAATTAACGTTTATAAAACCCACTAGGACAAAGTTCTCTCTCCGACATCAACCAAGGATGGGAGCGAAATGGTCCATGCAGCGAAGTGGATCAAACATGCCTAACGTGTTGCAAGAGTTTGAAGTAATCACAGAGAAAAACAGACTGGTTCGCAATTAGATAGTTTATGCATACGTGTCAGTAACGAGGACCGAGTGGCAATGGGAAAATGGAAGACGTTAAACGGATTTTGTTGTCTGCCATAGTAACATTGGGTTGCTTGTGTTCAGGGACTGTTGCCGTTAGAATTTACATGCCAACTGAGGCTCATTTGCTCTCCATCAAGAAACCATACCCTGCCAAACATATGGATAGCACTGTATCTCAAATCTTTGTCTGGTTATCTTACGTAGAAGTCGTTTTTCGAAAGCGAAAATGATTAGCTTTTCATGCTGTAGATTTGAAAGCCCTTTCAGCGGCATTGTCGGTTATTTTTCCGTTTATTCTTCTATGCGTCTCTTGAGACCTTATCAACACTTCTTCTGAAAGATGTGACACTCTAGTGAGCTCACTGAACAGACATATTTCCGAAGATGATGCTGTTCCCAACAAACTTTTGTCAATTTCATATCCTAGCTCAGGCTAGGGTTTATAGTGGACTGCCTATCAGTTTCAGCACCAAGAGCCGCGTACCTCAAAACTCTACTTTCACCACTGTTGTTTACTTTTGTCATAAGCGAAATAATGCAGGGCTGTGTGTGGCACTCATAGGATGGCAGCGTGGATTCCCTATCTGGTGAAAGACTAACTGATCCTGATTGTGATGAAGACAAAATGCTGATGTTTGACAATTTTCAAGGAGCACAAAGTGCCATTTCGCGCTCCGTTGAATACTTCGGAATGCACTTTGTAGATTCAAAGTGCAAAGTGTTTTTGCAGAACAGCAGTGATAATGTAGTAAAACTGAAGGGCGTCTGTAAGTGCGTCAAGTGTAACGAACTGAAGGCGAGAGAGGTGGTTTTTTATGCCATACCTGGAATGGGCAGCCGATACCAATCGAAACTGACCAGTTGTTCTATCCGCGAGCACGCAGGCGGATTGACCGCGGAAAATCATCTCGCTTTTTATCTAAAGGTGTACGTGCACTGCTGGTTTGTAAAGCCCAGTCCGTACGGATACGGCAGGCATATTTAATGCAAACTGGATTATCCTTGTCCATATCTGCGGGAATTTTACGGACGCGCATTGGCTGAACCACCATGAGCAATCTGTGCTAAAGGACTGAAATTCACCCGGAGCATAAAACCGGTCTCGTGGTCGTTGCCGCGTATCAGGTATGTGTCCCCGATGAACCTTAACCATACAACTTACCACATGAACGGCAAACTGGGAAATTTGATGCTAAAAACTCATTTGCCAGCAACACGCCGTCTAACTCTAACCCATTAGAGTCTGTAGACCACGAAGGGTAAGGCAGGTTGAGTTTCTGCAAATTTCCTGCACGCGTTCTCTTAAAAGAAAATTGTTGCGTATAAACATTAGGGATGTAGTGACTACCTGCAACCGAAAAAGATAGCAACTCCAGTATTAACTGGCAACCACGTTTCAACGGGAAGTTGATTTATGGTGAATAGCACACAAAATTCAACAAACCGAATGTAGTAAACTGTAACTGCTATTCGCAAGTAAAAAAATAACCATATTGGAAGACAGTATTCCAACTTCATTTGCAACTAACATAGAGCCAAGAAAATGGAAGGATGAACATTTGATTCTGAAAATGTAACCAATGAAAGTGGAGTGAAGACGATCGTACTTCTCAGCATAGAGGAATCAAAATACCATCAACTCTGGCTAATTCACCACTGGAATGAACTTTCCAAATATATTGAGGAACTATGCGAAGTGATGAATCAACAGTTGCATGCAACTGTTCATCATACCATCTGCCGGGACCCTGGAAAAGTGGCAAATTACGTCAGATAACGAATCACAAATAGGCAACTGTACATCTGCAAAGGTTGAAAAAAGTCAAATTCCACCAGAACATCACTTCTCATACTAGGGTTGGGTCATCTATCAGTGGGAAAACGCAAATACGACAAGCATTTTGCTTGAGCATAGTTTTTTCGTAGTTGACGTTAAAAAGAGTGGAACATCTTCCTATCATCCGCCCGCAATGTCTGTGACAAGTTCCACCGCTCCTGTTGTTCGACATTACTTTTAAACAAGCACTTACAGACCAGTATATACATAAACATGTCAAGTGTGGAGAGACAACAGATTCGTACTTTCAACAGAACCAGACGGAACGCCTACTAATTTCCCTCTAATTCTAGCGACCATCATCTGTGATGCAATGACATTCAGTAATTGAGAATAAATAAATCACGCTTTACTAACCGTCTGAATTGGGTAGGTGCGAAAGTTAGGAACTCGAACTCGTCACTTGCGAGAAGTCAAATTAAGAACCATTACAAATTAACATGAAGCAACACCAGTCAAAAGTTGAATGAGTGCGTCGAGATTTCCAAGAACGAACTATTTGTTTAAATAAGGGGAAACAAAAAAAAGTGTACGGAAAGCTTGGGGCACATAATCGCATGGTCTACGGGTATGTGTTGAGAGGATGGTTACCGGAGCGGCAAATGACAATACAACGCGTAAACATATCACGCACAGAAGTGGGTAACACACAGTTCTATCATTTACATATACACTGTGACGGATGAAACAGAGGAAGACAACTGTATATGACTGGTAACAAAACAAGAAAAACCCTGATTCACAACAGCAAGCTTCCAAATCGATGTAACCGGAGTCAACTTTAACCGAGCAGGTGAATTTCCTACTGATTCGCGTGAGCGATGAAGTCTGTAGCTTGGTGGAGCTTGGAGGTTCGGAAAAAATTAAGGGTTAGCTGCTCCCAGTATGGGCTTCAACCGAATTGAATACCGCTTCTAGACAGGGATAATCTGACAATATCTAGCACATACATTCAACGTATCGGTGAGCAACACGGTGAGTTAAAACCAAAAAAAGTTCAACATTTTGTAACTAAAAGATGGTCACGTGCTGTGACCGTGCTGATGAAAAAAAGAGAAGATAGTGCGCCTCGCTTTATTTATGACGGATAACACTATACACTCCGTGCTAAGAACCTGGTTGTTTGTCCCGGGATATGAGGTGACCAACCGATAGCTGGGCAAATGGAACTGAAATCAATCACTATAAGTCGTGTTTGTCTGACAGACTAATCACCACTAGTTCTGGTTAAGAACCGTACTCGTAGGTATATAACTGAGTCTGCCGTTGAGCCTGATGAGGCAGAAGTATGAAGTGAGGAGAAACTATGGAAGTTCATAAAGAAGATTACAGATTCGCCACTGACTCCCGCACTGTCCGATCGGATGGCGTTCTTAACTAGTGTTGTGGATGGTCACAGACCCTCTATGTTAGTAGGTAGCCTCCAGCAACTTTGCAAAGCAGAGTGATCAAGCCTTTCACAAGCCGTGGCCATGTCGTATCGTGGGTGTCTTGTGGTTCCTTACAGCTGTCAGCGTCAACAGTGAACAATGCACGGTGCGGTAGGCTCTCTGTCGGCATTCGTTGTACGTTACCTAATCAGCATGGACCGTACATTTTTATTAGCTCAGTTGACGGTCAAGAACTAGATGTCCCAAATAAGCGTCGATGAACTACCGCAGTGTTCGGGCGATCATCATCATCATCACCATAGCAATACATCTGTGGTTCACACTGATGCTTAACTGCCACACAACCACGAACGGGAACAAAGGAAGAAGAAAAAACTCGAAGAAGAAAACAGAGGACGGGGGGAAGTGGACCTAACTGGTTAAATGATGGAGAAAACGGTTCTTATAGCATTTCATTCGATTTCTCTGGTAGAGAAGGTAGGTCAGACGTTTGAACCCGCTAATAAACTAAACACGTGGCAACAGCCTTCGATTTTTAGACCAGGGTTTAGTCTTCTCATAATCGTGTGGCGGTTAAAGACCAGTGTGAACCATAGATATAACGCTGGTGTTGGTGTTGATGGACAGAAGTCGCATGAACAGCAGTAGAAAAGGGACAATAACAGACGTTACCGCTCGCTTGATTTACGGCTATTACTACGAGCTAATAGCCACTATTGACAGCAACACGTCAGCTTTACCGACAGAAAATCATGTCAAAAGTATGTAAATAAATCCATATTCAGTCAATGTAAAATAAACCAGTTTTTTTTAAATAAAAGAGCACGGTAATTATAAGGCTGATAAGAGAAACTTACAACCAGGTGTACTGTTTTAAAGCTATATAAAACGGGCTGAATCACGTGAAAGTTCGGGTGTAGTCATTCAGACGGCAATTCGTTTAGTAACATTCAATGCGTACATCGGTTTAAACCTACCGCGAATCCCACTCCATACGTTTTTCACGGGAAAATTCCCGATACGCCCTGTTATGTCGCCCGAAAATATAAGGGCTGAGAACATGGTGAATAATCAGACAGACCAAAACGCTGCATAACATCAACGTGTAATAGTGCCACATTCCAGCGTAGACACCATTAGTAAGTCCAAGGAAGGCACCGATCCCCCCATCAACCTCAGACATCGACGGCAAGTGCCTGTGCAGACAAACCGGTCCGAAGGCGAACAAACAACCGAAGCAAACTAACTCGCTTTTATTTTTGTCATGACTTACGGCAATCACTGAAATTTAATTGACCAATCACAGTAAAGTTATGTGATTTGTTTTTGTTGTCCTAATTGGCTGATGGCTGGCGATCGATGCACGCCTGTCTGTGCAAGCTTTTGATTGGGTTACCCAGACTAAACATGGCATGCCGCAAACTGCGTGAACGTGATATGGTCAGGTGACGCAGTAACTGGCTTATGCCAGCTGGCTGGTGGCGAGCGTGCGTATGAGCCGCCTGCTGACCGAAGCTGCGTCAGGTGTTTGCGTCATTTATCGGGGTGAGCGGGAATTCAGCAGACATGAGGGCATCGTCCATATTTACCCATTACCGCCATACCATAACGATTGCACTGTCCGCCGAACACAGCAAACAGCTACCGCTGGCTTTCCCACCCCATCACTTTACAAGCAGCGAGTTCGATAACACTGAGCTATCCGTAACAAGTACATTCATCAGGTGATATTTGATTACACCCCCGTGCTTCTCAGCGGGACATTGACGTGGGACTAAGAAACATTTCGTCATGTTGGCACGTGTTACCCATGGTTCGCTCACGTGCAGCCATGAGTACCGTGATATAAAGGATTAATTGCAGTATTCGTTTGTTTAAATGTGCATATCATATCGAGCAGTGAACTGAGGTGGTAGGCTATCGTTGTATTTAGAGTAGCTAACTTTAAACAACATGTTGCTTGGATTCTATAGCATTCGTGTGAAATGCTGTCAGGTGATGAACATCACGCGACCTTGTTACTAATGCTGAATATAAAAGACGTGAGTTATGGAGAGTGACCACTGAGGGGAACTGTTCACGTTTCGGTTAGTAGGACCTTAAATGTTAACAGGATACCTTGTAAACTGGCCTATTAAAGGCAAAACAATGTTTCCAAGGAGGGGGGTGTTTTTCTTCTTTGTACACGGTTATCCAGCATAGGACAATCCGTTTTGTGGTAATATTTAGGAAGATTATAAGGCAGCTGCTAAGTTTACTCATTGGAGCTGTAATGCTATGTTCCGTTTTATTATCGACACCACCAACGCCAAGATAGAATGATTTATCTCACTTGGCTGTGGCTGGTTAAAGCAAAAGAACTCAGGTACTGCATCATCCTAAAAAGTCTGTCCGGAACGTATTAACTATCCCCGCTTACCTCCCGATATGATGTGCGTTTCTAAACAAACGGCTACATACTCAGCTCGCATGATTAGCCTTGGAGCACCGGGTGTGCCTACGAGTTGGATTGTGTTTCAACTCCATGCCAGAATACGTTAACAAGATCCGACCAAATATTTAATAAGGTACGTACGCTATTGCGGACTGAACAGTTATCGGAGTGGTTGTCTGAATCGAAACCAATGCACAACGCCGGGAACTGTCTGTCATGCTTCAATAGAAGAGGCCTTTCGTAGTAGACAGTGTACTTATTCGTCTAATCTGAGCTCTTTAATAGCGGTGCATTTTAATAAGGAGTACGCATAGGCGATTCAAAATGAGTCTTAGTAATGTATGGGCTAGTTTTTCAGGAATACTGAGAGACTGTTTTCCAAAGAGTGTCAGATATGAACCACCACATTATACTCAGACGTTTTTAAAAGAATAGTGAAAAATTTAAAGATCCATCCAGAATAAAGTCGCAGAAATGATTTAAGAAACGCACAGTAGGTGTAGTAGGTCACAGGTGCCCATACCATATTGATAGTAGATAAATATCAAGCTTACTGTTGGACTGAGAGGGTTGTGCTCCTCTGAGCAAACTGCATGTGAAACGAACAACAGAAACGGCGCAATGGGTTGCACGTGAGGTCTAAATTGCAAACGTCTGGATTCCTTTTTTCTTACAGTGCCTAGATTTAGAGCAGCAATAGCGCCAGAGGAGCCGTAGTTCACAGTGAGTAGAGCATGCTTTAGTTTGATTATACATAGGGGAAAATTCGAAGATTTACACATGGTCTAGTCTTGGACTGTGATGCACTTTTAGTTTTCAATGTTTACGAGGGAAAGTCAGTGTGAGGCCATCTATACTGACGTAGATTTATCCGTGTCTACTTGCGAGGCAGTAGGATCATCCTGGAGGAAACTATACTAACTCTTCTGACTCAGTGGCCTAACAGTTGACCCGAATTAAGGTAACGGTGACCGAACAAATGTGCCTGACCGTACTTAGATTTGCTGACGATGATAAAAAACGGGGCAACTGTCGGTCGAACGCCGAGTAAACGTAATCTAGTTTCATGCTAGTGGCTGGAGATTATACGGTATTAGTTGGACTCTTAAAGTGATTCGGCGAGCATCCCCAAAGATCATTCAGAAGTTTGAGATGATATGGAAGTTATGCAACAAAAGGATACCTAGCAGACTTTATCGATACCTGTGACAGGCAGCAGAATAATGATGCACTATGTGGAATACAATAACCTTATCCCGTAGTCTGCTGTTTTTCTCACTTTTTCCTATACACTCACGAAACTGTCTGGGTGCAGGGGTTTCGGGGGCGCATTCATACCACGCACATGGATGTCATTCACGAAAGTGCATGAAACATCTAGCAGCAAACAAAATGAACGCCTCAAATTTAAGGTTAGTCATGAAGCGACCTGGAAAACTGTTAATAGGGTTGTTGAGAGTGAACTTCAGTTGTCGAATGCCTCCAAAATTTCAAATTAAACGTCGAGGTAAGGGCGAGGCTTTTGATCCAAGTTCATTCCAACCAGTATGCATGACAGGAAGTCAGAAACCTATGGTTTGTGGCCGCCTCGTGGGGGACGGTGGCCAAAATGACATTTGGATTAGATTTTATGGTCACGTTCCATGCATTACTGAAGCTAGACCCTTGTGTACGCACAGATAAGGTGGTATTTCAGTACAACAGTCATCCCCAATGTCTTGTCATTATAACACGCAAGGTCCCTAGCACAACTGTTTTCTGAAGGCTTGTCGTGTCGACACAATAGCCTGTAGATGGACACCACTGAGCACATCTGGACTCAGGTGGGAATAGAACTTATGAGAGTATGCTAATAACGTACTGCGATTTAGGAGCGCATTACCAAAGATTAAGAAGGTTCGATAGACAGATATGTTTGTGAACAAATTATTCGAAAGAATAACAAAACGTATTACATCAAATGGTGGGTTTCCCACGTAATTAGACACATAATATTAATATTCAAGAAAAGTTCAGTATACTCTGAAGCTGGAATTTGTTTGTCTGCCGCCGTTTATTTCTTTTCCATTTTAATTAAATAAAAATGTTAACCTGTGTTTGTATCGTCATTGTACAGAATGCTGGCATTGTAAATCATCTATAACTCCTTCTTTTGTACATTAGTTTGGTCATGCAGTTGGTTGTACCATTCTTTGTTAATGACTGTTCGACCGAGTGGACGGCAATGTAACGCTAAGGTATTGGGCTTAATCTGTTTGAAGTAATGATGCGTGGCTAAAGTTTACGAGGGTAAGTGCAACTTTAGAATTTCTTGCCAGAAAATCTCATGCCAGGAGAAAGATAGTTGTGTCAGCATCTAGGCGGTCTTTGGATAGGTCATCTAGATCCTCCAGCCTATTCAAAACAATACCAACGGCATCGCACAACACATTTGAATTTGCATGTTTACTGGGAACATGGATAATGGAAAACGTGATGTCCGCATTCTTACTTTTACATAGAATGTAAGACCCTGCCTGTCAGGCGCAATTTTAACTAGATGCTTTTGTCAAGATTTCAAGGTTTCTGTGGTACTGGATTCTAAACTGAACTGCTTGATGTATCCTGCCTGGGCAGTTAATCTCCCGGACCACTTGGTGGATTCCGTAGAAAGCAGTGAGACGGGTAGGTGACTCAGTCCAAATCTGAGATTTCCGAACTTCTGAGCTCAGCTAACAAAGCACTTACTGCATTTGTACAAGCCGTTCATGACGTTGGTTCGACTGCAGTCAAAGCCTAGACTTTTTACACTTGCGTTCCTTCTGAATTAATGAATTTGCAAAATACTTATTAGTAATACATTTTCCAAAAGCGCTATAGTGATCAAGCTAACGATGCATGGGTTTCGAGTGAAATGAGATAGTACAATACAATTGCAGGTTATCGCAGAAGGTGTATGTGAGCATTCTCTGTTTGGAAAACTAAAATATTACATTACATATTGGATAACTTGATGAATTTTACTACATCTAGTAGGGCTCATGGACAGAAGTAATCATTATCTGATGCAGTTCTCGAGTCTAGTATGAATGGAAATGTAAAACAGTCACACGTCGACGTGAATTACCAGGGCACATTCAAGTTAAAAAAAATCGACATTTCTGGGCTAACAACAATAACTTCACCGTCAGTACTTGAAACTTGGAACTGCACCCGTGGCTGCTATGACTTGGGTCTCCGTTGATACCGACAGCAGTCTACGAGGTGGTAGAGCGTTAAATAAAATGTGACGAAATAAGAAGCAAAAGCGAAGATTCATAAAAATAAAGAGAGAACCTCGTAAGTGGCTGCGACACAATTCAGAGCGCGTTTCCAACCAGTGGCTTGGATGGTAGGGTCAAACGGAGCCAACTCATTTCACACTTTGGAGGTATGAAGTGTATACCATAAAGACAGGTCACATGCATTGCAGACACTCTCTTTAGTAGACAATCGGACCACCTTAAGATTCCCTAAATGAATGCACAACCTTTTACCTAACATCGTGGAAACCTAGTCAACAATATTACAAGTCAGTGACAATATCCAGGTAGATTAAACGATTGGCATTTGAGGCCAGTCTGCCTGCAACAACAGGGAGAGAGGCGGTCTCGACCCAATCCTATGACACTGTACATTCTCAGGATACGAAATGTGTGCCACACAAATCAGGCGGATCGTTCAACTGGATCAATATGACCTGCAAGCTGTCTGAAGAAGAAATGAATAAAGCAATGATATCCGCATACTTAACAACAGACAGCTTACTATCTGGCAGAAGTTCACTCCGAGATCGCTGTCCATCACAAAGTTCAAACACACGCTGGTGACCCTACATTTATGTGGAACGTCATATGACGTAAAAAGCATTCTAGATAGCTGTCCACAAATGCGCAATCAGCATTTCTGACGAGGAGAGAATGATTTCAGTAGTTTGGTGTATTTAACTAGAATACCTCCATAATGGAGACAACCCTGAGGAGAATGACGAGTAGTTGGACTGAAAGCAGACACTAGGTTCCAAACTAACACCACCGTTTACTGAGAAACAGAGTGTTGATTCTCCGTTGTCCGTCAAAAGATGAAGAAAACGATTAATACACTTGTGATTAATCCGGAAACTCTGTCTGTTCTTCTCCTGCTTGGTTTTTCTGTGTTGCAGAAACCGTCGTATTATCAGACCAATGACACTTTGGATACAATACAAGCAAGACTAGTAGTTCACGTGACGACCGGAGATCTTCTTCGAAGGCTAGAATACCGAATGATAAGTGCCAGTCAAGAAGCACCTCTTCGTTCTTCCGTATTTGACGGCAGTGTCTGGACAATTTAGACAGTAACCTCGTGCTACCATCTTTGAAAAGAATCCAGGAGGTCCAGATCAAGGGCTTCAGTATTTTTCAATAATTTAAGCTCTATAGCTATTTTGGTTGCGGACAAAGGATCTTTGGGAAGGTTATAAATAGACAAACATTCTAGGTAATCTACAGGTAAATGAGCTGACTCGTGCCAGTTGAACTGTTCCTCAAACTGTTCAGCCTATCTGTCGAGTCGCACGGACAAACTAAAAATGCGCGAGCCATTTTTTAACGCAAACCCTCACCAACTTCCTGTTGATGGTCAGTGCAACCGCGAATCAAGGGAAACATCACCGACTTACTCTCAGATGGCAAAAACTTCCTCTATATCTTCGACTCGTTCAGAGAGGTAAGTCTCTCGATCAGTACACGGACCCATCGTAAGTGTTTCTTTTCAGTTCACGGAGTCAGGGAATCAGTCAGTGTCTGGTCCCGAGTTCTGCCGAATTAACAGGAATGCACTTCTTTTGCATCTGCGGTTAGCACAGCTGTTGAGATTTCTGCCTAGTGCTCGTTTGGATCACTCCACTGTTGTAATCTGAACAGTGTAACTATCAGTGCAGTTTGGCAGACGTTTCGTAGACCGTCATCGTTCAATTTTCCATTGAGTACTTCGTGTTTGCGAGCAGAAGATCTTCGAGCAAATGATAAGGCTCAATGGGCGCGGCGTTGTCTAAGTCAAAGTGTTTACTTCAAAATGAACGACAATCATCAATCAGTAGCGTTACCTTTAGCCCAGGACACTGCTGAATTTGCGTCCATGGTTGAGATGCACTGAGTGATCGCTGTTAAACGCATTGCTATTGTTCGTGCTGAAGTGAATGATTCGAAGTGTAGAGCCAGGGAAATATGCGTAAATTTGACAGCCAATCGCCACTGTCAGTATGTTGCACCACAACAGCAAACACCACTTGATAGCTCTTTCTGTGGAATGAAACTACCATGTTATGCCTTCATATCACCAGAAAACACAATTATATCTGTGTTTGGTTTGTGTTA
Organism: Paragonimus kellicotti; assembly: GCA_014220965.1. NCBI lineage: Eukaryota > Metazoa > Platyhelminthes > Trematoda > Plagiorchiida > Troglotrematidae > Paragonimus > Paragonimus kellicotti. The sequence continues at coordinate 12,275 of LOND01001740.1, read as the reverse complement.
TAAGATCGAAGTTAACATTGTAGAAGGCATTTTTGACAGCGTCTGTTGGCTGAAGCATACGCAGATATGACAGACAAACAACGTTTTTCTGGTCTGTGTCGACTGACTCTGGCCGAACTGACAGATCTGACTTAACATGGGGGAACGTTCCCAGGAACTCAGTCGAGCAAACTCTGTTCTCAGAACAATCCCTAATTCAGCTTCACTGCGAGATTCGGCTTTAATGTTGGTCCTCAGGATTCCTTGAAGAGGAATTAAACTGACTGACAACGTTAGTATCATAAATGCGTGTTTCCGAGACACATCATATGTTCATTTCCAGGTTCGAGACAGTGTTTGTCAGAACAATTTGCTGACATGTTTTTTGGAGAATACAAAAATTAAAAGCGTTACTATTTATTGGTTGCCTTGATCTCAAGAATCTAACAGCCAGAAGCAGATGTAGGAGAATTCGAAGGCGCGTTTGTTGGTCTGCTAACAGTGAAATAACTTTGAATACTTCCTTCGTCTACATGCTGCTGAGTGAGTTTGATTTGGGGGACCCCACAACCAGCCTGCGCTTTAGCAGCCCTATCCGCGTGTCAACAGGTCATGGGGTTTCCTCTGGGACCTTATGAGGGGACACGGCCTCAAAAGTATGACCCGCTTGGCAGCGAGTGACTTGCCAAATTCGAGAGGGTTAGTGGTAAATAAGACATGGGTGTCTGATACCAATTGTTGCCACGCTCCGGATCTGTGTCCCAGCCCCAAAATCCGGAGCCCAGACCAAAGGTGTTCCCTAAGGGGCACCCGTCCTAAGTGAGTCGGGTGGACGAACGGGCACAAACAACCGCTGAAACCACGGCCAGCTTAGCTTTCTGTGGGTGGGTGTGGTGTACACGCATTTCTAGTCAGGTCGCTAAGCCCCATCGACCCAGTACATTTGTCACCACGGTCCAAGATCAATAACATCCAGCTTTGCCCCGATAGCATACAAGAGGGGTTTGGTGAAAACCCTATTTCATAGGGCTAGACGTATTTGCACCCCTGATAAGCTGCAGATGGAACAAGAAATGCTGAGAAAAACGTTGATGGCAAACGGATATCCTGAAAAGTTCATCGACATTCACAGCATGATAAACAAGGGCAATGAGCCAGTACAAACAGCTCAAAAGAAAGATATATTTTTATTTCTGCAATTCAAAGGCGACCATCTGGCAAACGACATCAAGCACAAATTGCAATGTGCCCTATCCCGTACGTATCCAGCTGCCCAATTACGCCTGGTTCAAACCACCAAAGGACCCGTTCTACACAATCGCGAACGCAGTTTGTCTGACCATTCTGTCTCTCACGTTGTTTACCAGTTCACTTGCAGTTGCGGTGACGTTTACATAGGCAGAACAGACCGACAGCTATCTCAGCGAGTAGCAGAACACGTCCCGAACTGGTTAAAACAACTCATGACAATCTGAAACCGGTGAATCCGTCACTCGAAGCCCCGCATCATCGATTGCCAGACACCTCATGATAACAGGTCACCAGGTTGACCCAATTAAATCATTCAAAATATTGTTACGTCAACAGAACCCGAAGCTACTGGCCTTTAGCGAAGCCATGTTGATCAGAACTCACCAGCCGGTGCTATGTGCACAAAAGTGGTTGAAGCAACCCATAGGGTTGCCTTGGTGGTGATGACGTAACACGTGGTGTGACTGTATGCGTGTCCATACCCTGTCTATCTCTATTTGTGTCATATATAACTCGCATGTTTTACGTTTGCGACTGATGAGAGTAAACGAAAATATCGCAACATATGTCTTCTTTCTGTATTGATGGAGTTATTAAAGAGAACCCAATGTTTCAATAACATCTGGCTGTTCACACAAGACGCAGTAACCTTTTTAGCGCGTGAAAGGCAATTCTCGATCCGGAACCAGCATGCACCGGTGAGTGCAAATGGACAAAATAAAAATACGATATTTCCTAACGGATTGTGCCATCACGATAGTTTTTCACCAAACGATAGTTACTAAAACGCCGCATTTATTAACGAAACAGATTTAAATGTCACTAAAAGACTGATAAAGACCTAAGCAATTTTTTCATAGAATCTGAGGTACGTTATGCTGTTTTTAGGTTTATCGCGCCATTTGTGGACTCTGACGTGACGTATTATAGCCATGCTGTGAAAACAATAAGCGTCGCTTGGACATCTCTCAGTTTGTGGCCTCGTTACTGAGTCGTGTCGTTCCACCTCCTGTCAACATGTCTTCATCATTCACCGTCTGTTGCATCCACATTGTGAGTGTAGCTAATTGCTCGGTAAACGCGTGAGTTGTTTGCTTTGGTAGGGTGGGAAAGGTGACAGACGTTAGTTGGGAAGCTGGGTTAGCGTCCAGCATTTTATCGGCAACGTCAGCTAGCTCCGTAATAGGGAGAGTGGAATTAAACGACGCTAGTATTTTGCGAGTGGACGGGGGCAGATGTTTCAACCAGAGCTGTCGGGAAATGGAAGTAGTTCATTTTTCGGAGGTCCAAGCTACTGTTTCATATGTCGAAGTAGCTGCGACGGTTGACGATCCCCTGGCTCAGTACTGCAAAACATTTGGTTTAATTTCTTCTACCCCAACAGTCCAATTCTGTTTACTAAGGCATCTTTCAAAGTGTCATACAGTCTCTCGGAAGGTATTTCATGAATAAGATAGTCAACTTCCTCAGGTATTTCAGTTGTAATAGACCGACCCACATACGAATACACCGTAGGCTGAGATTCAACCATGGGAGTCCTGAATATAGCTCCGGCTTGTCCAAACCACAATGGGGGATTAGAAATACAAAACCTGGGAAGTCGAACACTGATAAATGCCTCAACGAAATCATTGTCACCTTCATCACCACATTGAGACATTTCAAAAATAATAGAATATCCAAAGCCGGGCGAGTAAAATAGTCACGTTAGGCTCAGTAGTTTGTAGTGAAGACACTGAATGTACTACAGTAGGTCTCGATGCAAAATGATGAGTGAATTCAAGGAGAGGACTCATCAACAATAAACATTAACATAAGCATGATTATGTGACGCCCAACAGTATTGGGAAAGTATTCGAATAGTTTCAAACGCAGTGGATCTGAAAGTTAATCCAACAATGGAATATTTTAGGTGGTTGCCAATTACAGGCGTTGTAGGAAGAGCTAGCAAGTGGCACGGTGTTAGGTGGAGTCGAATCATCTGGACACACGAACCGAGATTCACTTCGACATTGTGATAAACGGCCTTGTGTGAAGGCGAGCGGTCAATCATTTGCGACGAAGTTCACACTTACGTAACTACTCGTCTTAAAGTGCGGACGCGGTCCAATGGTCTGGTTGAGTGTGAGATGAGACGGTTAATGCATGCACAGTGGGCGAGCTCTATCAAGCTGACTGAACGGTGAAATCACTCCCAGTGACCTAACACTTACACTCCTTAGCCATGGTTCTTGGCGTAGTAATTGGGAGAGTTCTACGCGTTTGCACCTGTGTGCATGAGAGCGTATTAAGAGGATATTTGTTTCACACAGTTGGCAGCCCAAATAACTGGACGCCTTATAATTGAAAAATGGTGTTTCTTGACTTGGATATATCAGTCATGTGGGGTGGATTTTTTTACTGCATAGTATATCTGCACTCCCCCCTAGTTTGTATGCATCTTTTGATTACACCACCAGAAGTGCACCCCCATTGACACATGCCTGGCAGTCAGCATCGGCAACGTTCGCTCCTTTTCATGTCAGAGACTATTTGAATCATTCTTTTGCACCCAAACGCACTTTGAGACAGATATTGTTTCGACATGTACCAGGTCTGTTTGGATTTCGGTATGTCAATTTCGCGTGAAGTTGAACCATACTCCATCACCTCGTTCTTCACGCGCCATCATGATTACTATGGCTGTTTTGAGTCATGTTTGCACTGATCGGTTATGTGCATGTACAGGTAAGAGAAGGGCAGGTTGCCGTTGAGCCCCGAAGGGATAGATGAAGATATTGGATTGTTTACGTGCAAAAACGTACATCGTCAATGCTGAATTGATTGGTATTAAGTTGCCTTGGAAGTGATTCGAATGAGGTTCACCGATACCAGCCCGTAACATTAAGTGAACAACGGTGAACCGGAGAGTGAACTGGTTTGACGGGTTATTGGAACGGGAGTTGGATTCTGCAGACATTATCACGAGTTCGGTGATTATGATCGAAACAAGTACGGAAAACAGAGATGACTACTGAGGATGACCAAGCAAGTCTGTTTACACGGGGCACGCGTCATACAAATTATCACTTCTCAGCCTCTGTGCCAATAAAACTTAATGATCGACACACGGTTGGCGGCATCCGAAACGGATTAGCCTGTCACAGTGACCGAAGCCAGAGGACGCCTGCGCTTCAAACCATCACCCCAAGTGGCTTGCGCTGCACCACTTGTGGTTCCACTCACACACCACGTATCCGGTGTAAACCCGAAGGAATAAGACCAGTAGGTGTGTGAGTGAGGCCTTTGTGTCCAGCCGGCCAATGCTGGTTAGCCAATTGAATGGCTAGCAGGAAAAGGAAACCCTTATCTCTCGGAAAATAAACAGAGAGACTACAATGACAAGATCTAAACTGAGAAGAAAGATATGTAAAATGTAATACAAGAAGCATTTCAGTATCAATGCATGCATTTCAGTATTACTAGGGA
>LOND01001739.1:75854-94980 GCA_014220965.1 Paragonimus kellicotti | reverse complement strand
TGTAGGGGACTAACCCAATACAAGAGTATGAACTCGAATAGTCAGTTCGATATGCGGCCGCCGAATAGCTCTCTATAGGCAGCCCCGAACTACGTCGAACAGGAGCACCAAGGGGACGAGACGCGCGCATCAAAAGTGTGTTCGCCAGGCAGAATCAATTAAAACAAGTGGTGTTCACCTTGTACAAGAACAAGTGCTGTAGACTATATATAAAAATAAGGTGAAATATGAAAATATGTACAATACCCTATAGAACTCCCCCCTAGAGCGTTAGAAGGATGGAAACGCTCGATAAAATGAGGAAATGTTAAGCACAATACTCTTTGAAAACTTTTGGCCATCTGACGGTTCGGCCTGAGCGAGTGCGGGGAAGATCAACAGGGGGTTTCGGGTTGTGCTGAGGGGGTACGGGCTGTTCGTTACACATGGGCTGGGTAGACTGCGAGTCACCAGGAGTAGGATCGACTTCAGGAGCGATGGGAGGATCTAAGTGAGGTTCGACGTGAGCAACTTTAAGTCTGTCAATGCTCACTGTATCGTGGGATCCGTTGCGATCGATCACGAAAACTTAGGGAACCGTTTAATCACACGAAATGGTCCGGAGTATGGTTTTTGGAGAGGGGTTTTAACGGCATCAACACGAACGAAAACAAAATCACAAAAGTCCAGATTGGAGTGCTTTTGTTCTTGTTTGGTGTTTAACCTGGTAGGCTGAGGCCGGATTTTTGACATGGATAACTTCAACTGTTGCACGAAGTGGTAGCGTCAAAATTAGTTTGGCCGGCGTTCGACTTGTAAAACAGTTCACCAGGGAGGCGAAGTGTCGTACCGTAAACTAATTCTGCGGTAGTGCAGCCAATGTCTTCTTTAACGGCCGATCGAATTCCAAGCATGACAAGGGGCAAGTGATCGGTCCAACGCTGGGGGTCTAGTTGGGCTTTCAGAGCGGCCTTCAGCTGACGATGAAATCGTTCGACCAGACCATTTGCAGCCGGATGGTATGCAGTGGTTTTGATATGATCGACTCCAAGCAACCGGTTGAAGTCTCTGAACAACGTTGATTGGAATTGTGTGCCCCTATCGGTAGTTACAGTAGTTGGAACACCATAGTTTGAGATCCATCCGTCCATGAACGCTCGCGCAACTGTTTCAGTATTTGTGTTAGGGAGGGGTATTGCCACTGGCCATCTGGTGAAACGGTCAACGCACGTCAAGATATACCGATGACCTTTTGAATACGGTAACGGGCCGACTATGTCAACATGGACATGACTGAAACGTGCGTCGGGGTTAGCGAATGTGCCGGGAGTCGTGATGGTATGTCTGTGGGATGAGACATGCAGTGAAGACTGTTAAAAACAGAACGTCTGAAGTTTACTGGCACAAATGGGCGAGGGCTGACTGTCGTGGTATCGCATATGATTGTGCCTTCGCAGTTGGCAAGAGGCAACTCCCGAAGTTTGAGCGAAGAAGTGCGACACTGCTGCAATTCCGGGTCGTTGTTTTGTGCTCGGGCTAATTCCTTCAAATTAACAGTGTCAGTTCGGTGTAAACCACTTAAAGTAACTCTGGACAAGGCATCGGCGACAGTTTTTATCTCCCGCGATGTATCGTATGTCCGTTGTGAACTGGGAAATGTAGTCCAACTGCCGAATTTCCCTTGGGGAATAACGGTCGGGCTTGGCGTTGAAGGAATAAATAAGTGGCTTGTGATCTGTTAGAACAGCAAAACGCCTGCCTTCCAACACGTGACGAAAGTGTTTAATGGCGAGAAAGATAGCCAGCAACTCGCGACCGAAGGTACTATAGCGCGTTTGAGCTTGCTGAAGCTTGCGGGAGAAAAATGATAACGGCTGGACTTGACCATTCACGATCTGCTGCAGAACAGCGCCGACAGCTGACTTGGGATGAACACCACTTGTTTGAATTGATTCTACTTAGCAATACACTTTTGGTGCGCGCGTCTCGTCTCCTTGGTGCTCCTGTTCGGCGTAGATCGGGGTTGCCTATAGAGAGCTATTCGGCGGCTGCATTTCGAACTGACTAGTTCGAGTTTATATCCTTGTATTGGGCTAGTCCCCTACAGACTATTGAAGCCGAATGTTTCTGAGTCTCTCATTAGACTGTGTAGCTGAAGGAAGGTAACAATAAGATGATAAATGTTGTTGGAGTTGTGCCGAATGTGCATTACCTTACATTTGTCGACGTTAGAACCTAGAAGGTTAATCTAAGACCAGGCACATAGAGTGTTCCAATCACTTGGCGGGCAGAATCCTCGGGAGTTTAGATGTTACGTCAGAGTTTGACATTCTTTATGAATAGCTACAAGGGAAAAGAGAGGGGAGGTGAATCATTCGTGTGGAGTAGAAAATGAAGAAGTCCGCCAGTCGGAGCTTGGGGAATTCCACTACTACTTCACTGGGAGTCTGGGAAGCAGGAGGTGACCCGAACACAGTGACAGCTGTTCATGAGGTAGGAGTGTACCCGCCGAAACAGATTGTTGCGAACATCAAAGCTGTGCAATTTATCGAACAACGCGGTGTTGTATACTTGACTAAGCGTCTTAGCAAAATTCAAATATACATCCACTCCTGTGCTTTGATCAGCTGACCCCGTCCAGTGGTCAGTGACTTCGTGAACTAAACTTGTTCCTCCTGAAATATCGTGAACAGAAAGACGACGTAATGTATGCATTCATGATTCTGAAGATCCCACATCATCCATGCGTATCGCTGCTCACTCTTGCGGATACTGGTTCATTTGTGGGTCATTTTTTAAGACTAACCATCAGTACAACTGACTTGGGTCCAGGGCAAACTTCTCGTTACGGGTCTCACCCTCTTCCTTTCTGCACCCATCCCAAAATGTGCGCCTCATGTATACTTTTGTCCTTGAGCTGTTACTCCTTTTAGGTTTTATCGGCAGTCCTTCAGAACTAAGTTCCAATAACCGTACTGTATGCGAATAGCCTGAGAATTTGAAACCTCCATGAACCAAGCATTCTCCATGCTGACCCCAGTGTCAAGCAATGGTCACGAGAGTGGTGTGTTTCCATCAAAATGGACTTGATAAAAGATCTAGGCATCTGGCTGTCATCCAACCTGTCTGCCTCTCATACTCATGAAAGGCTACCTGCCATAAGGTAGGCTGTATTGAGCGTTGTAGGTCGGGCATTCTGCTGTTTGAACAAAGCATTCACAAACTGTGTGACCGACCTATGCCTGAAGATGTCATCCCAGAGGTACTTACTGGCCTCACAAAAGACAGCTGCGTTGGTGGTTGTCCACCGACTTGCTATGATGGTGATTTCAAGCCTTCAGAACGTTTCGTACGAGTCTGGGCTGGAAATCCTTGATCTCTACCCAATTGAATACCGAATATTCTAAGGAGAATTGATATCCACTTATTTCCTTCCCTTTGAGGTTCCGGCAAAGACCTTCCTTATTTTTGTGGACCATACCGGTCTGCGAGAACAAGAGTTGTACAAATTAAGAGACTTTGAAGAACCTTCTCAGATGAAAGAAAGGAACTATTGATTGATGAGAAATACTGGTGAGCTCATGATTGCTGAACGGAAGGTTTGGGATCTGTGCAAGTAGGAAGTAGCGTAGTGATAACTCCTCATGATAGGTTTTTGTGATTACGCTCCATATACACACTTATGATGTCTCTCATTCACATTTTCGTCGTTTGTTTCAACTCTCATACTTGCATTGTTAAATGCATAAAACCTGAGTTTCTGGCTTTTTGTTCTACTCTCTGTATTTGCCAACGCCCCGTTGATTTCCTGTGATCGATCGTAACGGAGATACTTACGAGATGTGTTTACAGTACACTGCGCTACGCAATCGGTCCAATGCATCTGTTAGATGTGACCGTGTTATTCACCAGGGAGATCTGACAAGTAGATCGAAATTGAACCAAAAGCACCTACCTATATGGGACACCCACATCTGAACTGGCTGTTCCTATATTTTGACTCCAGGGGATCTACTACAAAAAAACCCCGCAAGATTGCCAAAGCCATCGAGGTACAGCAGTATGCTGTGTATGTACCCAGGAGTGCTTCTCATTGCAGTACAGTTATGCGTCACTACCCATTAACACGGATGCCATTGAGCGCATTGGGATATTTTGAGCGTCTGTACCTGGAAAGATTAGGGGTCATCAGGCCCGGAAGTTGTGATTCTGACAGTGTACTACTTAGTTTCCTCTAGGAGTACGCATGTTCTTGGGCGGCCGCGTTACTTGCCCTATTTACTCTTAAGTGAGAGTATAATCCCGAGTGAATAGAAGTACTATTGCATGGTACCTTTCCATATTAGGGGTGCCCTTGAAAATGCTGCAGACTACCATCATATCGCTTTGCTCGCTACCGGACATTATAGTGCTGGCTGGAGACTTGAACGCTCAAGTAGGCAGACTATGAACTGACAAGCGTGACTTGGGTACCCTGCACTCTTATGGCAATCGCCGAACAGATAACCGTGAACGTTGGCTGTAGCTGTCTGCCAATAACGGTCTGTTTCTGGCAAGTGCTAACTTTCGGCGTCCTAGACATCTGCGCGCCACCTGGCGACCTCCATCGCTAAATCAATCGTGGACACAGATTGACCACATAGCCGTCAGCTATCGGTGGCATAGCTGTTTCCAAGATTGCAAGTCAATCTGGAGCACCTGCGTGGATTCCGATCATGCACTGTTATGTGCCAAAGTTTGCCTTGCGATTTGCGCTCGCTTCTAGCCCAGGTTCCCACCCACTGGACGACTTTGAAGCACGTCGGACACATATACGCAATGTAGTGCGGTACTGCCTGTTGTAGTACTACAACTCGTTCATCTGCCAACTGCTGGGTCTCTATGTGATCACTGGAACTTCTCGACGCTTGCCGGAATATTCCATCTAGCAGTGACTATAACCCGGCCTACAAGGCTGATTTATTGGAACTCCGGAGGCAAGCTACGAGAGGATCGCGAGGTCTGGTGGACACAACGCGTTATCGAGATGGAACAAGCCGCTGCTACCGGGAACTCTCGGAAGCTTTTCCATCTCATCCGAGCAACTGGTAGCAGGAAGCCAGGTGTGAGCGAGGTAATCTGCGAAGCCAGTGGTGAGCCTATCCATAGTCTGCAACGACGCTTAGTACGCTGAGCTGAGCACTTCCAACAGCTATTTAACCCGCCACCTACGCCGTTGACGACGTCTTAGAGCTCAGGCTGTGCCTACTTGTCTGTGGACGTTTCTTCGCTCCTGGAAACAAAAGTCTCACCTGAAATCAAGTTCCCAAAATATCAAAGCATCCGGCCCTGATGAATTCCCTCCTGCCTTTTTTGTAAGATGGGAGTCCAAAATTAGTTTCATACACACTTACTTGGTGAAGTAGTTCTATATGACTTGGGTTTGGTTAACATCATCTTCATTTTCAAAAAGGGAACTTCGTATGCGAATCACAGAGGGATCAGTTTTACTCCTATTGTGTCGAAGGCGCTTACAACCTGTGATGATTCGAAACGTACGTTCAACAGACTGTTACTAAGAGAGAATGAGTTGCCAGAACGATAGGCTTTATTCAACTTGTAAACAAGCCATATAGCTGCAATGCAAAATAAAGAACGTGATGAGTGATGAATAATGTAGAGAAATGAAAAGATACAAGTGTATAACGCAACCACTATATGCCGTATACTAAGCGAAACGCTCGAACAGCACGTCTGCGAGGAGACAGGTGAGTTTCGCACCGACCGCAGCTGTATAACTCGTACCTTCACATCTGCGATTCATACAGATGGCCGACACTTGCTATCATCGTACACGTCAGATGGAGATCATGATTCAAATGACAGAAGTGTATTTCGGGACTGTCTATCGAACAGAGGCATACCCGAGAAGTGCGTGAACGCTTTGAGAACACTCTACTGTCAGATCTTCAGCCTGGTTAGAGCTTTTGATAACGTATCGTCGACCTTCCGCATCTCAAATGGGGTGCGTCAAGGATGTTCAACCTCCGCCCTACTATTCAAGTTTGTAATAGACGAGATCCAAGAATATACAACGATGGACCACGAATATGATGATGTTGACTGTTCCCACGCTTTCAGCCTCGAAACATTGTGTAGGCAGACGACATTTCTAACGGGTAGGGGTCCATAGAGAGTACAGAACATTCTAGACGCACTAGAGCCTCCAACTCATGAGATTACCATGGTCTTTGCACCTACTAGGTGCGAAGTACCATTGCAAAACTGACAAGACCTCTTGCCTGCTCACATCCTTGGTAATGAACCGTTGAAGGTGGTTGAGAAGTCCGTGCACCTTGGGAGCTGTATCACCGTTGATGAAATGTCTGATATGGTCACAAATCTAATAGTTAAGGCCAGATTGGCGTTCGCCAGTTTACGCCATCTGAGACGTCGGCATGATCTCAGTCTTCTTGTGAAAGGTCCCGTGTACCTGTCACTGTAAGGGCGATGCAGTTATGCGGCTGCAAAACGTGGTCAATCCGCACGGATGATGTTCACAATGTTCATTTCTTGGCTATTTCGGCCCTTATTTCAATTTGTAATACTGCTGCTAAGATCTTAGCGGGGATGGCAAAGGCACGAACCGTCTTTCCTAGCCTGTGCCATCTGTGGCGTCGAAAAGACGTTCGATTGTCGCTGAAAAGAAGAGTATATAATGCTTGTGTGCGTTCTGTTTTGCTCTATGGTTCGGAAACGTGGCCTGTTCGCAAGGAAGATATCAACAGCTTGCTGTATTTCGACCATCGTTGTCTCCGCCAGTTAGCCCACATTAAGTGGACTGATCGCGTGAGCAATGTGGCAGTTCGCCGGCGCGTATTCCGGAACGCTCGGGATGCGCGATCAATTGGTCAACTACTCACGTTGCACAGCCTGCGATGGTTGGGTCACATACTCCGTATGCCAGCTGATCGTTTACCGTACCGGCATTGTATACTGAGACCATCAACAGTTGTGTGCTGATGTATTGGGTAAGGTTTTTTCCCTTTTCTATTCTGTACCTAGTTCGGCCTCCATATATATGTGTGGTTTCCACTCTACTCGACTGTGAAACTGAATCAGTGTTCTCTTGTTTGATATGAATTAAGAGACAATTATTCTTTGTTTGTTAGCGAGGTGAATACATGTTAATTGTTTAGAAATTGCCCCTCTAAACGCTTAACGTCAACCTGACTTAACAGCGTGGCAAACGATTTCACATCCTTTTTTTTACCAAAAAATAAGTGAATGTCAAAATGGGCGTTCTCTCCTTTTCATCCTATCCATTTATCATCAGTGCCAATTTTTCAATTGAACTGACTACACCATTAGGAGCTTCCGGCGCAAGTCGTTCTTTCAGGATGTCGCGCGCAACCTGTTCTATGGGTTCGGTGTTAACCTTGTGACTTGTGTTTCTACAATGGCTCCGAAGCTACCGTCCAGGATCGGCTTGTTGTCTGGACAGTTTCTGCTCGTGCAGGCATGTGCGCAAACGTTCGCATGCTCGTCCACCTGTTATCCATCCTACTTTATAAGTGAGATTTTACGGACCACACTCCGATTCACGCCCCCCGGCACGATGCACGGCAATTACTAAAGCTAGACGAAGTATCATGGTTGGCTGACGCGTCACGCGGAGTTCCAATGGTTACAGCATCATCCACGATACCTCACTTGTACCACAAATATATGGCATTGCTTTCAACATTCTTTTACTATATGTTCAACTCCCGTGAGTTCCTCGTATATATATATATATATATATATATATATATATGACCTTCTACTATCTCAGACGTTCATCTGTTGTGACCGTATTGGCTTTCACATGCCGTCCGTCTGCCGTCTGAGTCGGATCGGTCGTTGAAGGTCCAATGATTCTCTAGCCGTTGTTTCTTAACAGGTTACTGGTATCAACTTGAATGAATCTGGTAACAGGCAGACGCATCATCCAGGTCTTTTCTTACAGTGGATGCGCAAAACAGAGCGAGACTAATTACCGTATGCCGGCTAGTTTAAAGAATTAACTAAAACGTAGCATACCATATCCTTCTCCACCCGAAGGTTACTTACCAACGCCCATGACTCACATTGGTTTCAATAATCTTGCCAGGTTTGCCTGACTTCAGTAGAGTTGGTCATACCAATCATCATCTAAGAGGTTACACTGTTGCTGTAGGCTGTTTCTTTTCTTGTCTATTCATCTCGACAATAGTACGACATCGTTAAAGTGCGCCGACCGTCCTCCGTTCATTGACATTTCAGTAATTGATTTGTCTCCCTCTGTGTGGGGGTTTGATGTCATATTGCATTTGAGGAGAAAAATCTTCAAAACCTCCTTCATCTGACACTCTTCATTTCAGTAAATCAGGCTTGATTGTGTTGATTATTCTTTCTATCTGGTCATTCGACTGCAGATGTGGTGGCTGCCGGACATACGTGTTGTTCCCCAAGCATGACACTGAGAACCCATTGGAACTGAACTGACCGTCGTTATCCGAAACTAGCATACATGACACCAAATTGTCTAAACAGGTTTTCCAATTGTTGAGCGGCTGGAGTTGGTATTGACTGCTCTGTTCGTATTACCTGGATCCACTTTGTGTCAATAGTGGACAGTTGGCTGTGATCATTGATGGAACCGGTTTAACCAGTATGTAGGCCATCTGTTTGAGGGCGGGCAATGAAGAATGACCCACAGGCTGCAGGTCTCCAGCTTCTAGCCCTTCTAACTCATTGGTAGCGGCAGATAAAATGGCGTTCGAATTTGAAGACGGGCTTGGAATCTGGGTCTCAGTTTTCGAACACCGGTCAAGAATATCTTGGAAAACAAGCATACTTTTGACACAGGTGGGTGCGTTTGGCATCTGTATGATTGGCTGTGGAGGGCACTTAGTTGAACACTGCACGAACCGGTCAGCAGTCTCTAAGCTCAGTCGTATCATCATGTAATTATACGCGGCGTGAAGGTAAGCACTGTGCGGTATGTAGGTTAGAAAATAGCAGCATCTGGTCATTGGGATTTAATGCGTTAATCCAATTAATCTTGAGTTGGCGTTGTTAATGCGGGCTGCTAACTTCTTTGATAAGGTACTATCAGGTTGAAAGGTCCGTCGTAGCTGCTAGACAGCGTCACCAAAGAATTTTTTTCTTGAAAACAGATATTGAAGCAATAACTAGTTTGCGAACCGGTTAAGAGAAATGTCGACCGTTTGCTTCCAGTTGCAGTTCCACAATATGCATCTTACGGCATCGAGAGCGTTTTAAGTTGATCATCAATGGTACGTGTTTTACTTATGGTTCTTAAAGTTGTATTTTTTTCAATCCACTGCTGTCGCTCCAGTGTTGGGGTTTGTTGGCCCATTCACGTAAAAAGCAAATAATTTCTGAATATTCCACAGTGGTTCGTTTTTAACTGCAGGTGCGGTTTATATAGACTATTGTGACGCTTACCGTTAATTTCACCACTTCTTGATTCCTTTTCATCTCGTAACAGTTGCAATACGCAAAGCTGTTTTTTCATGAACACGATTGATATTGGTACTTGTCCAGCATCCAAAGAGTTTCGATTGCAAGTTCCCATTGGGATCGATGGTATAAGCTGTGTTACTTTCCTACCCGATGCAAGTCCACAACAGTTAGTACTGGGAACCACTGGTGGACGCGTGCGAATGTAGGTCATGTCGTTATCTGCTTAAGTCCTATTTTTTAGATACGACGTCAGCAATTTAACTCACACCTGTGTGTACCAACGAAAGTGGCATAAATCGATTCGATGTCTTTCACTTCTTCCAACTACACATCACCTTGCCTCTGCTTCTGGCCAGGGTGGTATTAAACTACATGACTTGGAATCAGGAACTAAAATTTGGATGCGTTTGAAAGCACATGATAACTCTTCAATCTCCAGTCTACTAACAACATCTCCTGTGCAGCTTATGACCGGGGACGAAGCCGGTGTAGTGAAGGTCAGTTACTGTTGTACTCTTCAAGCATCAGACGTTTTCCCGTAACTATAGATAGAAACTTGAACGTCGCTCGCATTTACTCTCCACTTTCGCGTTCAAAGAGACTTTCTCAGCCGGCCGTCTTGCGAAGGAGCACTATACACGAGTTTCATTCTTGGATTTAACAGTAAATTTACAGTCTTTCGAGGTTTTCGGACAGACCGGGCGTTACTCAGACGATTATGATCGGGCAATAAGTTATGATAATTCGGTCGAGCTTAGTGTGAGACAATTATCACAATGGTCAACATGGTCACCTCATGAGAACATGGTCGGGGTTCAAATCCTGGATCATGCACTACTGGTGAACCTTAACAAGAGCGTAACTCGACTCTTGTGTTTCCTTTCGGAAGGGGCTGATTGGAGAGGGCTATCTGTGATCAAGCGTGAGCGATATTGGGGTTATATCACCCAAATTCTCTATCAGAATTTCAGTTGTCATAATGTATGCTAATCCGAAAGTTTCACGTAAAATCGACAATAGTTTGCTTTCTGTTAATAGATAACCTGGTTGAGGTTAAGGTTACCATGTAATTTACTGACGTTCGCTTAGATTCATTTAAAGGCGCTAGGTGTTGCTCATGTTGGTTGGTGCATGCTCTAAATTTCCTAGTGTCTTAAACACTTAAAAATTGTCCATACAGAGCACTTAATCTTTTCTAGGTTTGGGATGTACGAAAGCCCGGTGGTCCTTGTCAGAAGATTGAACAAGAAACGGTTGACGACGTTACAGACAGCTTTGGTGCTATCAACGAGATGGTTTGTGGGGGTAGCCAGAATTTGGTTCTTGCAGCTCTTGACAACGGCTGTTTGGCTGTTCTGAATATTCGGAAAGGACGAGTGGAAGTGTTATCAGATACTCTCGGATACAGTGCTCGCACACTTGTTGTAGTTAAGGTGGGTTTGTTCATTCGTATGTTCTCTGTGCTTACGATGACAAGTCTGTCTCTTCACATCAATCGCTTTCTCAATACGCCTGCTTGTCTACTGTATCCTAAAGTGCTTCATGTGGTTATGCTTTCTTTACAGAAACTACTCCATAAACCTGAAACATCAGGCATACAGATTTTGCGGTCCACGGTTTATTGTTTTTAGGTTTAACTCATTTCATATTGCTTTGTTTTCACGGTCCCCTTTTCTAACCTCAACCATTCCATTGAAGACTTTTCTTCAGTATTTCATGATGCCTGCCTTCAAAGCGATACTTCTGGAATGGTTTATTGCTTGTTTGGACTTATTAGATAGAGAGAGTTTGAGTGGGGATCTAGCGGGGAATTTTTATATACTTGACAAATCGTCCCACCACAGGTGATGCTCATAGAACCAGACGGGTGCTAATGAGCTGTGAAGTGTCTATTTGTGGGTGTCTTTTAGTCATAACGAGAACAAACTAGCAATCTGTGGTAGACTACTTTCACATTAACAAGGTTTGAACAAATGAAGCTTCGGTACTATTTGTCCTTCTTTCTAAAGTGTAAACTCTGGTAAAGCAAGCTGATTGAAAACCTTTTGCACACCCTTCAACAATATTCGTGGAAAACCATTTGTTACGTTTGTCGTGTAACTGAATGATGATAGAATGATAAAACGATTCACTGCAACAAAAATAACATAGGCAGGCACAGAGCAGTCATTCCAACGTAAGGCAGTACGCACTGTGTGAACAAGGGACGTGTGTACGATTAGTTCTCACGGTCGATAAGATGGCCAATCCAAATGGTTATCGATCGATCGATAGACACGCACACAACGCGTGTGGAACAGTCGATGACGCATCACGCGGACGCATCATCTCTTCCTCCGTTAGTTGAGCTATCCGGCCTGAAAACGGTCTACCGGATGACGCTGACGCTGGGATCGGCTTAGGGCTAAGTTGGCTGGCATCGTTGGTTCAGCCGTGGGTGCGTCACGTAATTCAGGGATTGGAGTTATCGGAGACTCGACATTTCCTGGGCTTGATAGCCGTGGGCACACATGGTCCGGACGGCTTAGCAGTATTCACCCGTCTTCCGTTTGAGCCTGCATGCTTGGTTCCTTAGCACTTGTGGCAGTAGCGGGTTGCCATATATTTTCAGTGAGTAGATGCACAGGGACGGAGTCAGAATCAAACAAACGTCCGTCTTCTGTGTGCAAGCCGAAACAGTCTTTTGTTAGTTCCTATTTAGTTGTTACTTTTGATTGAGGACCTTCGTGGAGTAAGTCCAGCCGAGTACGGAGACGACGACCAAACATGAGTTCGGTGGGACTGCTGCTGGTGGTTCCGATGACAAGATTCTGGTAAGCAAATACTGCGCGGTCCAGACGCTTACGCAAGTAGACGCTACGTTGTTTCTTCAACATATTCTTCACTGTCTGCACAGCACGCTCAGCCAGGCCGTTCGAAGCGGGATGATAAGGTGCTGTCGTAACGTGCTTAATTCCATTCGAAGTAATGAAGTCTGGAACTTCAGCGCTTGTAAACACAACCGTTATTGGTCACAATGGTTTCCGGTAAACCGAATGTTGCAGGGGCTGTACGTAGTTTGGCTACTGTACCGGTCGTTGTTGCCGTTGGGAGAATGTAAGTGTCAATCCATTCGGAATGGGCATCCACGAATCATCTGGTCTTCAAACGGGCAAAAAAAATCCGAATGGATTCGCTTCCATGGTGTTTCTGGCCATCTCCAAAGGTGCAGCGGTGCCTTGGAGGCTGCATTCTAGTGTTTTGGCATAATTCACATGAGTGAACCCCTGACACAGTGTGTCACCATCCGATGTAGGCCAATACTCGTAAAGACGGGATAACGATTTTATTTTTACGATGCCCTAATGAGCATCATAGAGTTCATCCAGGATAGATGGTCACAGTCTCTTCGGAATCACCACACGTGCTCCCCAAAGCAGACATCCATTTTGAAGACAATTCGGTCATTCTCGATCGGAAAGGTACAAGTTCGTCAGGTGTCCGTTCTGGCCATCCTACCTGCACGTACCGTCTGACTAAGGTTAACTCCATTGCTCTTACGAAAAGGCTCGCTGATAGGATAAAATCAAAATCTGGTAGACAAATGCAATCAATCTTTCCTAAAGGTGGCTGACAAAACAAATTGTGCTCTATAAGTAATACATGAGCCAATCAGCTGGAAAATACCGGATGAACCATTATCATTCTCGGTCTAGAGCCGTACCCGTGGGTCTGTGACTGGAGATGCCATTGAATCTGCCAACCCATAAGACAGCAGACTAATAAATAAATACAAATGCGTGAAGAAGAACAAAACAATGAAGCTTCATGAAAAAGAAGATTCAGCAGCCTCGCGAAACTCTCCAACGAGGTAGACTGTATCTGCCGACCTTAATCAGCGGTGCGTTCAAGACTTTCGTGGGTCGTGATTACGTCATCGCCTGGCCACCTTGCGATTTCTTTCAACCGTGAGCAGCCACAGTGAACAATGCGCGGTGTAGCAGACACTCCGTCGGAATACAAAGTACGCGGTGCGACCAGCGTAGATAGCAATTTCGTTGCGTTTGTTATCGGTTGCGAATCAGAACATTTTCCAAATACGCGCACACGAACTGTCGCGTTGTTCATGCAGTCAGCCTATTTGATACAAGCTAACTGGCAAAGACACCGATAATCGAATACCCAGAATCTGTACAGACCTCTCTCATGGATCGGCCAGACCTCCAAGCCGTAGATCAAGATGATGTGTACACACGGGTTGTAGACTGTGTTTACTTGGAAATCAGTCATCTTTGCGACATCACAGATGACGCCGATTAATGAATGCACTTGGATTTCCCCATAGACACTTCTTCAGTCTTATTATAAATTAATGAGATGACACTAACCATCTAGGTAAAATGACCGACAGTCTCAACGGGTCTGTGCGCAACAACAAGGTTGCGGTCAAGAATAACCCATTCTTGTACCAACAGTTTACTTTTTGAAGATGTAACGTGCATATCGTACAAACTAGCCACCTTATTTGACCGGCTAAGTACAGTCTGCAGGTTGCCCGCAAAAAAAAACAGTTGAAGAAATATTTAACATCCACCTACCACCTGGCGGAGGCTTCACTTCAAGAGATCGAACCCCTTTGTCGAGTGTCTTTTGACGTGTATGACGCTCGAGGTAACTGCCTGTCAATGTGCACCCTGCACTCAGATTGGGCGTATGACAACAAACTGGCTTACCTCACTGTGACTCATGTGAGGTGGGGAGAGCCACAGAACACATGTCAGGCAACCAAATCAAAGACAGGCTTCAGGTCCAAAAACACGACGACCGTTGCCCGTTCGGTATATTGCCAATGCTCCAGTGTGTCGCAAGATGAAGATATGATCAGTCCACCCGCGACGAGGCCGAAAACCTGTCTGTGCTTCTGTTATCTGGTTATCCCCGTGTTTCAATAACTGCTGCTTCATGGCACTTTTAAAATAGGAATTACTGCTGTTAAGTCCTTATCGCGTGATATCTCATCAGCCATCTACGTAGAACGTAGGGGTGTGGTTGATTCGGGCAGTAAGCTCTCACTGCCATCTTGGAAGTGGGCTGGAGAAAGAAAGTTCGGACGTAGAGCTTTTTTACGCTTCAGTAATCTAACCTTCCGACGGCGGATTGTCGGGAATGCCACAACTGACCACACTATCTCTGTCGACCACATCTAAAACAGCTGGCTCAATCTAGTTGAAGATTTTCTCAAATTACTCGGCCAGTTTGCTACTCGCCGCGACTAGCTGTGAATACGGTAGCAATGTTTTCCGTGTGTGATCTCCTTAAGGCCTTGTCGACAACCAGTACAACTTTGAACCACCTACACTCGAATTCAAAACTCATTAGAAGCCACGAAAGAAGGACTGTGAAAGACCGTGCCACAACGGTCGATGTTTGAATGACGCTAACCATTCCCGAAAAACTGTTGGTCAACCGTGAGTTCTCTGACTTGTAGTACAGGATTTGCAAATTTTCACTGTTAACATCTCGGGACTAGTGTAACCTCATTATTCTCCAATAGCCGCTGACATTAGTTCCCTACCGATCACCCGCCTGTTGAGAATTATCATTCATTTTGTGCCGGATCTTTTTGTATCATTAATCTACCGAAAGCGAAGCCTTACAAATATGAGAGATGCCTATTCAGCATTAACGACGTCCTTTCGGTCATGTTCAAATGAAACATTTCATAAATGTTGCTTGGAGGTGTGCAGCCCAGCTTGAGAAACGGTATTTCGCTCACTACAAGTCGAAAGAAATACTATGACTGTTCCAATGCTTGCCTCGATTAGAGTTAGGCCACAGCTATTCTCTCAGCAACCAAGTTACTTTCCGGACGCCTCAAAGTTATCTATCGCAGAAATATTTCCGAAGTGAAAAGCGTTGTCACGGACCACGTTTCCGCTCAAATGCATGTCACTGTGTTTATTTTGCACAAACTCGAACCATTCAAATATGGTTTGGTTTACGCTTCCTAATCCAACGATACCTGTCTTTGTGGCATCTTTTTTGATCGGCAGAACCTTGAATCTTTACCGCAAATCGTGCTTATGACACATTTTTTACATTTTCCTGGAAGTATTCATCCGTGTGCAGCTGACCGCTGGGTCACTTCAGACTAACTCGGTAGTTTTAGTACCCGTAGTTTTCCCGATATTAAGTTTTCTATCCATTGCGGTCCAACTTCCACAATGTTCTACTCACTGCTGCGACCAACGTCATATCTGTTTCATCCCGATTCAACCTGATCGAGTTTTGGCTGTCACAAAAAATACTGACGATGTCCGCAAATCCAAAACACCTGTCCGATTAGCTCGATTCGCATAGGCTAAACGGCCCGAACGTGGCGAAGAATGGGTAAAAGTCCAGTTCGCAATCACATCGCAACGATAGTACACGTGCGCTTTAACAGTGGTCACTACTGGCACTATCCCTTTTTAATGTGGTCCAACACAATCTAAATACACTGATACGATTGTTCAAAGTGGATCGCGGTGGGGCACGTAATGAGGGTAAACCACCGGAGCGGACTAACGACACTGAACGGGTAACTATAATGACAGGCTAACTGATGCATGAACACTTGTTCCAACACCACTTGGATTGTGCCGGCTTACACGGAGTCGTGTGCTTTGTTCGGGTCATGTTTTCTAACTCTATCGCTCTAGTGTTTATTGCAAATAGCATATGGGTACAGGGCGCAACGGTTTAAGTCCCACGTGTGATAAGGGGCATCTATCAATTTAACCAGGTCGTGTGGACTAAGCTGGCAAGCTGTAGACTGCTTCAGGTGCAAAACTGTGCCGGTGTTAAAACGTGTGAGCGGCCCAATTATCTTTTAGTAGGCTAGGAAGAATTAGGGAACACGCGTCCGTTTCCTTAGCCCATCAAACGAACGAAGGGTACGTTGGAGCACATTTCTCCCACGCATCCTCTACACTCCCATCATATTCCGTGGGATGTATCAAGTTGATTCACTTCGAAGATACCAGTAGGATCTGGAGTTGTGGGAACTCTTTTTGGTGAAACCCACCGTGGTTCTAGAACCACCTATACGCCTCAAACGTGTTACGATATAATAACACGGCGGATATGCATCACTAATGAAAAGTAATCAACTATCAGGCTCAGGACAAATTGAACGTGTTCAACGAAATGTAGCTGCATCTCGCTGGAAATATGGCATATGACACATTCATCCGTAATAAGTCCGTAATAAGTCCAGAAGGTTAGAGCGTTGGGCGGAACACTTTGAGGGTCAATTTAGTTGGCCTGCTGCTTCTATTGTGTTGCCGCCACAAACTTGTGATGTAGCACCCTGGTCGGTAGATTTGGAACCACCCACTGAGACTGAGGTTCGCAATTGCCTTTCGGCTCTTAATCGTAATAGGGCTGCTAGTCCAGATGATCTCGTGCCGGCACTTTTCAAAGAAGATGGAGAGGCGTTAGTAGAGGCTTTGACTCAGTTGTTTCAACCTGTGTCAGTCATTTCAAGGGTTCTAGCGCCAATTATACTTCGTCGACCCACTGCAGTTCGGGAAGTAAATTAGGAAAGATGGGTTTCACCTTGGCTGGATTGTATAGATCACATTTTCACCCTTCGCCAAATTCTGGAGCAGCGTCATGTGTACCGCCGGCCAACAATCGCCGTATTCCTCGACTATAAAGGTGCGTTTGATTCGGTAGACCGATCTACACTTTTAGAGTCGCTTAAACGTAGGGGTGTACCGACTAAGTATGTGAACATACTGTCGGCGCTTTATTCCCATACTTCAGCTCAGGTTAGGGTTTACGGTGAACTGTCTGACAGTTTCAGCACCAGGAGCGGCGTACGTCAAGGCTGTCCCTTTCGCCATTTTTGTTCAATTTCGTCATAGACGAAATAATGGAATACTATCTGCGGCACTCAAATGATGCCGGCGTGGACCTCCTACCTGGTGAAAGACTGACTGATCTTGATTATGCTGACGATAAGGTATTGTTTGACAACTTTCAAGCGGCACAAACAACACTGGACGCTATTTCGCGTTCTGCTAAATACTTCGGAATGCGCTTTGCAGCCTCAAAATGCAAAGTGCTTCTGCAAGATTGCTGTGATTACGTAGATTTAATGTTAGATAATGAAGTCATGGAGATTGTTGACCGGTTTGTATACCTGGGAAGCTGCATCAGCGAGCGGAGGTGTAGGGAATGAAATAGAAGCGCGTATTTCCAAGGCTAGGGCGGTGTTCGCTAATCTGAGACACCTATGGCGACAGAGGTATTTCCCTAAAGCTTAAGGGTCGTGTATATCAAACAACAGTGAGGGCTGTATTACTTTACGGCAGCGAAACGTGGCCGACTCAGATTAGTGAACCGTCTCCAGGTATTTGACCACCGATGTCTGCGTTCAATCGCTCGTATCGGGTGGCACCAGCGAGTAAGCAACGAGGAGGTTAGGAAGCGGGTGTTTGGCACTGATTGTCAAACGAGTTCTTTTGTTCAGTCGCTACATTTAGATGGTTAGGTCATGTACTAAGGATGCCAGCTAGTCGTTTGCCACACCGAGCACTGTTTGCGACGCTGCGGCCGACTGGCGCAAGGTGGACGATGATGACCTGGCGTAGACAAATGAAATCGTTTACGAAGGGGTTGGTCACTGTAGGTCGGGTTCGTCTCCCGGGCTGGGGCCCTCGCGACTCACAGAGTCGGTGGCTTGAGACGTTAGGTGAGATGGCGGCTAATCGAGCTCAGTGGCGTGAATGTTGTCGTTGTTTGGCCGAGTTGTCTGTGAAGTGAGTGCACTTTATGATGCGGGCAGTGAAAGCCGTAAGGAAGCTGTCTTGCTGATGACGCCTTACTTTCACTCACAGCTCGGTTGTTTGTTTGCAAGGTGTAGGCGCCTTGATGTTGTATGTTTGAATATAGACGTAGCTATTTTTAGTAGTTAGGTCCACTTCCCTCCCTTTTTTTTCTTTCTTCCTATATAGTTTTTTTTTTTTCCTTTGTTCTTCGTGGTTGTGTGGCAGTCAAGCATCAGTGTGAACCACTGATGTATTGCTGTCTATGATGATGATGATGATGATGATGATGATGGATGCTGATGATTACATAACATTTGGTGTGTTTGTATGTGTATCTAGTCACTGTTTGTCCATACTGTAGTGGACAAGTGGATTTGCGCTCGACCCACATTCACCAATAGTTTAATACGTCTTTCTTGAAGAGCAGTCGAAACATAGTCCCAACAGCATCGAACTAAAAGAACGCGATAGGGTTTGAGACCAATCCGTATATTTCCATCAATGTTTGTAAACGCGACACAAGCAGTTAGTCCTAGTCTAGTCTGGAAACAACCAAGAAAAGAAAGAAAAGAAGCACTAGGTGGGCTCCAGTCCACTCAGCGGCACTCGAGAGCGCGCCAAGCGAAAAGTGCGTAGAACGTCCGAGTGTGTTAAACAACACTCGAAAAAGTACAGGCTAAGCGACCTTTAAAAATGGAATAATGGATGAGTCGTTAGAAAAGTGACAGGCGTTCGTTGCACGACTGAAGAAAGTGGCACTGAGTTCGTATCTGGCCTTCTACAGCAAACGCACACAGAATCATGCGTACAGAACATACAAGCGAGACGTTTGCAGCGGGGATCCTTAGAGAAGCCACACGGTC
>LOND01001738.1:65844-77561 GCA_014220965.1 Paragonimus kellicotti | reverse complement strand
TTGTGGAGATAGTGCAACCTGGGACGCTACTCATAAGCGAATATGGATGAAAGTTCGCATATTACAACTTGGCCATGCCTAATGTGGATCCATTCTCCACAATGGTCAACTCGGTTATCGCCTAGAGACAAGGCCAGAGTTCAAATTCTCGCTTTGGCAAGGATATACACTATTGAGGAGCTCCGATAAGAGCAAAGCCCGGAAGTAGTAAGTCTTTTCGAGACGCTAACGCTGTAAAGTTTATGGAACGTGTAAAGGCTGGAATGAACTATATCACGCGCTTGCTACAGAGTAGAAAAACTACAACTGCAATCCAAGCAGCAATAAACACAACCTATTAGAGGAACAGTCTTCTTTTGTAGAGAATCAACGGAGGTGACACAACCTTGTGTACCAAGCGTGTTACATTTTCATTGGCCAGTCCAATGTTACATTCCATGACCTTGACTTAAACATTAGCTGTTTACATTCAACACGCTTTCAAATAATTTGTTTTGATCACTATCTATTAAGACAAATTTCGTATCGCAGTTAATAGTCTTTGGATTGATTAGCGCTGACCAATCATAGGTCCAGCTTGCAGCAGCTCACATATGAGCCATAATTAGCTGATATTTCTGTAAGCAGGAAACCACTTCAATCCAATTTGAATACAATGTATACCGACGAAACCTCCTAATACTTATCAGTACCCGTTTAAATTCAGCCCACATATCAACAGCGTTTAAATGCAAAAGATTCAGGATAGTGTCTTTAAAGAAGCAATCCGTTTTACAGGGGCAAAATCATTTTGACAAAATATTCACTGAAGTCCTCAAAATAAAGCGGTTAGTTATAAAGATAAAATCGAATTTCATTTTTAACACTGCATAGTAATAGCAACAAACTAGTTTGATATGATATATCTCAACATGACTCGCTAACTTCTAAACACACTTAGATTGTGCAATGTCTATCTGTTTTTCTGGTAAATTGCAACTTCTGTTTTCCATCCGATACTGCAAACTGCGGAAAAATGGTGACACCACCCTAACTCTGGCAATCAACTTCCTTATTGCCAAACTAAAAACGACCATTTTCAAAACTAAACCAGTGAGTACCGTTAGAAAACCTGTGGCTTAAGTTGTGCTTGAATACCCATTACAGAAGATGAGTTATGTGCACAACTAGCAAAAATAGCAGTGACAATATTATACCTCTCCGAACTCTGTGTTGCTTTCAGGCAGTTACACTGTTCAGAAATTATCCGTTCTAGTACAAACTGACATTTGTCAAAACTTAGGCGACATTGCAGTTACTAAGTGACACGGTTAGTCCTCTAGACCTAAATTAACTGAGATATCACTAAACTCCATGCGATTACCATTTCAGCTTACATTTGCACTGACTAGGCCATGAAATAAAACGTGAGCTGGCCGATGTGGATCCTGGGAAGAGTTGAATACTATGACAGACGTAGCTGCACATACGATAAATTGCCTGTGGTCCCCAGAATTCCAGAGGATCCCTTGCTTACTGTTTTGGCGAGCCGAAGAACATCATGCAGATAAAATGAAAAGGATGACGGGAAGATTTTTCAAGACGAGGTGAATAACGATTAGCTCCCAATGCTTCGAGCAGTGGAAGCTTCAACTTAGCACGTAAACACTTCATCTCTGTTAAAGATGTGCAAGGCACACTAAACGCCACACCATGGTTTTGTATGAGAAAACAGACAAGACAATCTTGTCGAAATGTCGGTTGATGTAGCATTAATATCTTTGTTCAGAAAGGGTTTTCTTTATTTGACTTTTAACGGCGCTTTCTGTAGTTTACTGCAAAAAAAGAAGATAATTTGGATAGGTCCAAGGCACACGGGTATTGCTGACGTGATCTTTGCAGAATGAATCGTGGTTTGGTAGACACATCAGCGATGGATTCTAGTTAACTAGGTGAGGGAGAATTTCCCACTATTATGTCAATGAGCTGGCTTTATTAAATTGTACTCATTACTCCGACCCATCATTCTGACAGTAGAGCAGGGCCCATTTGTCCTATTTTTTTAACTTTGCCAGCAACTGTAAATTTCCGGGATAGTGACACTTTAATTTCGCATGAATGCATAGGTTCATTATTAAGGGATATTTAGTTGCATTTGTTGGAAGGTTAAAATGTCAAGACAGGTTGTCTTCCATCACTCATCTTATCACTGGATGGTGTACAATAAACAAGAAATTGTGTTGATAAACTGAAATGAAAACTCAAGGATTCTTACCCGCAGAGCAATATAACAAGACAGGACATCCAAGTAACGAAACCAGCTCTAAATTGAACATTGGTTGACACATTCCGATAGCATTTCGAACAAAACGCCGTAGTCGGTTGCTCGCCATACACGGTGTTTTGCATAAACGGGCAGGGGGAATTGATATTGGAGACTAGTACAGGCAAAATAAACACGTTGGAGTTCAAGCAACACAACGGAAAAAACAGACACACCGTATGAATATAACGAATTTGCTTTGTTACTAAGACGATGTCAAGTAGTATACTTTTTCTTCGCATCGTTTTATCTTCGAGGTGGATGTCAGGTTCAATGTAGGGTAACAGATAATATAAAATTTCTCTCACTAAAGGAAGCAATAAAAACAGAAGCGTATTTCATCATCCAGAGAGGTGCTCACTCACCCACAGACTTTCTTCCACTGCAATGCCGTCAAAAGTAGCCCCACAAGATGCCCATATTTAAACGTTTCCGCATCCCACGATTGACTTCCCAGTAAGATGATTACGTTCGCTGCACAGGCCAGTTAGCTTGTCACAACCGTCATTCAGAATAAAATTCTGGATCTATACCATACAGTGCAAATTCAGTTTTCCCATGTATGCTCAACTATCCATTGAGCAAGTTTCATCTACATCAGGATGACCCCATTTACTCTCTTGTCCATATTTTACCAGACGAAATTAGTATGTGAGGATCAGATTGGTGTCCATTATCCAACACTTGTACCTAACTACTAGCTTATCACTTGTACCATGTGTATTTACCTGAATATATTCAGAAGTGTACTACAGATGTCAGTGTATTGACCTACCCATATGGAAAACCAATATATTCATACGCTGAGTTCGTGACTTTATTCCAACCGACATCTGCCCATCTTATCTTTTGTAATACAGAACTATTCATGATAGACGGTTATCGACAGCAACACTACTGAAGTTTATTTACAGGCAACGGTTCATAAGCGGGAGATAAGTGCTCCAGACTGCTTATTTGATAATGTGCACGCCAGACGATGCCATTACGTAGGTTGACACGGTATAGCGCGCAAAACGAGCACTGATGAATGGGAACTATGTTGCTGACCCGGCGGCGTCGGTAGGCATAATATGCATGCAGAATTAGCTAAACACAACCTGTACGGAATTGTTGCGTAGACAGTTGAAAACAGTAAGGCCATCTCCTTATTCTCAACGGGGTTGATTCGTTAGGTAATAAGTATAAAGTGTAATACTGAATTGACAAAGGTGTGAACCGGATAGTATGAATAGATAAATACTGAATAAGAGTCCAAAT
The DNA here is from genome assembly GCA_014220965.1 of Paragonimus kellicotti. NCBI lineage: Eukaryota > Metazoa > Platyhelminthes > Trematoda > Plagiorchiida > Troglotrematidae > Paragonimus > Paragonimus kellicotti. The sequence goes on along the minus strand of LOND01001738.1, from coordinate 73,999 downwards.
AAAGAATTAACTGCTTCTTCTTGATAGTGAAATCAGGAACATAACGTGTACGTTAGATATCGCCGTGTTTGTGACATGTTGCAGATGCTTTGTGCTGCGAACGCTTGGGCTGCAACAGCACTGGACATACAGAGCTCACAAACTTTCGTTGTACTCAAAATGAACGAAGCACCAGAGAAAGTGAATGAAATAAACTCAAGCAAGTCAACTGTTTTGATTGCATCTCATTCATCTAGACCTGGGATTCTAGTCGATACATAGAACACATGCTCTTTCGCAAGATTCTATGCACACGTAGGCTCCCAGCTCCTCCACTCTTCAAAATTCATTTTTAGCTGTGGTTTTTGGTATCCATAAAAAAATCCCATTCAGTTATCTATCTTAGTCTTCGCACACAATATACCTCAAATTTTTTTCACGTGAGCTACTTCCGTAGCTTACCTTCAGCCTCACACACTTCCCGGTTTACTTAGTTGGCTCTAATCTTCCAGTATAACTCACAATTGTCAACTGTTTCTTGTGTACGTTTTGCCTCAGAGATCTGCGAATTTCTAATACGGAAGCAATATCATATAAACAGTTTTCTGCAAATAATTCCATGCTTAACTATACTAGCGTGTTCTAGGTTTCTTAAGGGACATCTTGTTTAAATGGAGTTTTATTTTATCCCATCGGTTGGCTACAAATGAGAGGGGATGTTCTTTGCCTCCAGTCAGTGTGACAGGCGATTTCAAACAACCTTGTCGAATAGGGACCTATAATTGGTAGTTTGATCCTATTATGATTTGCTGTTGTGTTTACAGTGACCAACGAAACCAGTCAGACTTGGTTGTTAGGCCAAATTCTTTCCAGTCCGTTTCCGAAAATATGGTAGCAGATTACCGTTGTTGCCGTACGCTTTTGGGTACTGTCTATCAGGGCATCCTGATGACTAACTGGAATGGCGTAGGTGATTATGTGTGTCTTCCAATCCACACAGTCACTCATGCCAGTAGGTAGAACTACAACCTCTTGACTCCATGTGTTGTGGGCTGCAATGAAACGGGCTTGTCCTTCCAGAATATCTGCATCAATTTGGGCACAGTGCCAACCATCCGTTTTTGAATGGTACAAATGTTGCGCGAAAGACTTCGGTTGACAGTCATTCTGGTCTTTCTACTTATGTCTGGGTATCTTGACTACTTCAAAAGCAGGGCTGAGAAGTGGCACTCCAACGTAACGCGAATGAAATACCATGTCTATCATTGCACCGGAGAAACTGAGTGGTCCTATCTGCTTCACCGAGAGGAGTGAATAGCCGAACATTCTAAGCCAGACCCCTTCCCCGTTAGTACTCGCAATGTAAACTTTGGAGAGACCAGGCATCACTGACGGACACTTCTAGGGAGGGCATCCGTGGGCATAAAGTGCAGCCATTTGGAAACTCGAGTGTGCGGACAATGATTATTTGACCGAGCACCACGTAATATAAACGGTGTATCACATGCAGGAGGACGAGACTGGAGTGCTTCGGAACTGGCATCACAGCCATGAATGGAGTCGACGAAGAGAGGCGGGATCGGTTACAGAGCGAAGGATAATAGAAACATAGTGATAGTTTACTCAAAGCTCCGCACATTAATCTATTGGAGTTACACGGACTGCATGGTTTTGGCTTTCGGAAGCCATTTATGTCAGTGCAGTTTGGTCGGGGCCAGTTTACAACTGTCCATAGTACTTATGGTTATCGGTGAGCGCATCAACATCCCATAGACACAGCGTGATGCAGCAATACTTCAATAAGCAGGCCGCAGCATCAACTATCACGACAGTTAGTATCCAACGAAAGAAGCTCCCAGATGGTTTCAACGGCATCGATCCCGTCGGTGTGAATACGTTAGAAGAGAAAACTGAAGTCTCTGTTGTACTTATAGTGACCTCAAACAGCAACGACGTGAAAGTTATTTTCGCTGTCCCTAGTACTCGCCGTCAACTCAGAAATAGGCTTAACGAAGTCAAAGACCACTGGTAGAAAAGAAAGGTAACAAGGCTTCGCTTGTCGCCTGCAGAACAAAAAGTTGTGTGATTCGTGTTAGGCTACTTTTAGTCCGATCCTGCAATCTGAAAAAAACAGTTGAGGAAGATGATCCTGGTTCTTGCTCAGACGAGTGGAAAACAACGTGAGAATCTGACTTGATTATCTCGGTGGTTTATTGAATCGGTGACTGACTTGTCCAACGTGCAGTCGAAAAGTTTGCCGCTATCGCCCCAGACTTAGAGGAGGATAACTGACAACTCCGAAATGGTAAGACCATGTATGAAGACAAGTTGTCAGTTAAAATGACAAAAAACAGCGGTCCTAGTTTAAAATGTATGGTGCACGAAACTTATTTACTTGTCACTAGATAAACGATGTTATTAACGATGTTCCAAAGCGGCAGGACATGAATAATCTGTTTATAAATAGATCCAGAAAAAGAATACCTTAAAACAGCTGCACAACAACTGCCATCCGGAGAGATATCCAAAAGTTCAGAGTGACCGTTTTAAGGCCGTGAATACAAGCACAAATCACGTAGAGGGGCCACAGCCACCGTCGTGGTGACCCAATCATGTGAGGCTACGTCGAGGACGACAGTGAATGTGCTGGTGCCATCGAGGAAGAGAGAATGGCTGCACTATATACAGATGAGTTAACTACCTTTTGTATAAAGTGAAAACTCGACATTTGGAAAAATACCCGTCCTCCATCCAGAGATCATAGACATAGTGGCCAGACACATCTTGTGTAACTTTGTTGTAGCAGTATATTCTGAAAAACTTTGGTAGAAACCAAAACTCGTCGCTATTCATTGCCTTATGAAATGCTCATTTAAATTTCCCCTCCAAAGAAAATCCGCTTGCATTACATTCCCAAACTACGTCTTTTCAAGGTGAAGCATCCCATCCGACAGTTTGTCTTTTAGTTGTTTTTGTAACATGACGGTGTAAATTTGCAGTTAACATTCAATGTGGTGTGTGTGACTGGAGCCAGGTATGAGGTGCACTGAACGATTCGCGGTAGCTTATGTGCGCATGCGACCATTGACACTTGTCGCTGCGATACGTTAAGCAGGAAACGAATATCGTCAACCCCCAGTTGATATCCACCTCGATGTACATGCACAGGAAAAACTGCTTATGTGTTGGGGAAAGTTGTGCTAGAGAGTTCCTGCTTATCCATCAGAACTTAATTGAAAATTGTTTAAAGTTCGCACCAGACATTTAAGTTGTGTGAAAAGCTCTTCCGAACTAATTCAGCCAACGAAACTAGATCGGATTTAACGCTGGCTAATGATGGTTACGTTACAGTACTCGTCAAACACAAGTGAACATACTGATATGTAGGCACTGCTCAAAACTGTCCTTTGGACCAACCTGATAAATCCGGCCTGTGAATCAAGACTGGGATCAACGCGACCATATTATATCGAAATCTTACTGAATTGCACAATTCTCGTCCTTCCCAATGAATGTTCTAGTTTTCACCGTTACTCAGGTCTATTGAGACTTAGCTGATATAGTAAGTGTCGATGTGAAAAGGGACTGCGTAATTCGGGGATATCAGTGGTATACTATGAAACACTGTACCTATTATATAACATTTCAGTACCCATTTTATAGCAGTTTGATGTTACATATAACCGATTTCAACTGAAAATAACCAATTCGTTTTAGTGAGCTCATTTACGACGTGACAGCGATGAACATTTCCTTAAGTAGTTTGGACAGTTATCTACGAACTAATTCTTCTACTGATCAGAATAAAGTTTACCTAAGGTATTGTAACACGGGGGTAACCACATTGATAGTCGTTTTCCCTATTGAGTGGACCAATTTTGCCCTACTGCCAACCTGCTGCAAGCTGAAGTAAAACTGTCGAGCTTTTCTTTCTTTACAAATTTGAAGTTCGACAATTTTCATTAAGTGCTTTGACACGTCACTTACTTTTACGCTTTCATTCAATCCTTATTGGATAGACGTTAATTGCAGATAACATTACACAGTATCACTGTACGCAACGATTATTCACGGCTTATTGAAATATTCAAGGTAATATGCGTAAAAATTGAAATACTAACATGTCTGAAGAAGATAAAAACAACGGGTACAAATATCAGTTATCTTTTCACCTTCCAAATCTTTAAAGTAAAACAAGATTTCATCTATCTCAAAACCGAAATCTGCAACAGTCCTTCTCTCTCTCTCTGTCTCTCTCTGTCCAAGCTCAGCAGGTCATCGACAAAATACAGCAAGAACAGCTGTACTCTGGAAGGCTGCACCATGACGTTCCTTTTTACTAATATCAAAAAGAAGACCTATTCAGCTGAGTATGCTCTTGTTCTTTACTCAATCTTGAGCACTGTATACATGAAAGGAATGCTGCCTAAACTCTGTTCCACTCTGTTACTTCGTACTAATTCAAGATCTTACAATGAAAAACATGTAATTGCTAAACGAAACATAACAAAGCTTGCTATATCGAAATTAGAACTGGCTACAGTAAGCTGTGTCGTGTTACATAAGCATGCTCTGGCATGCAGATTTACTTTTAGTAACGTACGAGGTGGGTCATATTCTGTTTCCTTTTGAATATACTGAACGCAATATTCAGAAAGGTCCGAAGGTAACAGCCGAAGTGACTGGTCGGAAAGATCCAAAAAACTGTTTTCCACTTAAGCTCACTTGTATGCTAACAAAAAAGCGTGACATCTACCAGTTTAATGTGAATCACAAAAGCTTCAGCAGCCTGGTTCTTCTGTAATGTGATGCGCTAGAAATCCGACGGTTGAGAATCAGTTAAGTTTTTAACCGCAACTGTAGATGCGTTGCCAAAGTCAAGCGATGAAGTGACTAAGAACGGCGCGTGTAATCTACCCTGAACTGGAGACTTTTCACACGTGATGTGTTGTCATTAAACCGCCAGTCTAACAGTGAGTTGAGGAGCAACTGAACATAATCTTATTCGAAACAAAACAAGGAATTCTACAGACAAAACGTTGTATCTTACAAAGAAAGTACTGATTACTCTTCACTTTGTGGCCGAGGTACTGTTTCTGGCAAAAGTTACACATAACAAATAAGGTTTTAAATGTATGTTTTCCATGAAAGTTTAGTAAACAAAATGAGCTCACACAGTCGTAAAGGTTCATGACTTACCCTGAAATACAATTGGTTCCGGTGTGAATGGGGGAGGTACACGCTTGGCTCGGTGTTTGTTCACTTGAACAAGATTGATAAATGGAGTTGATGATATAATCTAAATATGTACAGACAAACAACTAAACTCATAAATAGGTTTTGTGTTACTATGTCCGACATCTTAATGTTTAAGACCTTTTCATAGTGGCGGTAACATTAAAGATAATAGACATTCATGTAAGTTTTGGAGCGTTCTACATATTTTTAACAAGGCCAATTATTTAGAGAAGGCAGTTTAAAATCGTTAACTTAATGCATGAAACTGTTCTTCTTCTCAAAGCAAACTGCCATAGATAGAATTTCACGTTATATAGGCAGAATGAACCCATTTGAACTCCGTGAAATATCCGAACTCCCGGCGTGGCTTCGTAGCTCAGCTGGTAGAGCGCTTGTCGCGTTTGGGCATGCTGTTTCTGTCGCTGGTTCGAATCCAGCCGAAGCCCTGATTTTTCACAATTGGGTCTCATCTAAACCATTAAATTTGCCAAACCAGTCCTTTGGGTGCTTCCTCACCTCACAACTTGCTTACTTTACCTACAGATTGTCTTATGTGAAAGGGGCAAGTGTAAGGTAAGACGTAGTGTTAACTCTTTGTAACAGTTGGTTACTAGTCCCAGTGAGCCATAACAATAGTGCGACTCCTGGTGTTTGCGTTACTATTCCCCAACGGAAATTGTGTTCAATGGGATCCGTCAATTTCTTTATTCCATTTGGTTTTCCCCAGTTGTATTGATCAAATGGATAGGTGGTCTCAATGAGTAATGGTCAATTCGGCTTAGTCCAAGCTCGGGGTTCGCCATCACATTACTTTCAGGTGAAATTCAGTTCGTCAGTCTAACTTAACTGACTGTACAAACATCCCACGCACAACGTTCCGTAACACATACTAGCATTGACGTTTAACCAGGTACAGTTACAAGCGGAACATATACTTGGTTCATAGTTCTAATGTCCTTATTTTTTAGGCGTCGTCACAGTGCGCGTGAAGAAGCTAGCCAGAGTCAGGAATTGTGAGAAGTCAGTTAGAACTAGACTAGTTTGTCGCCACCCTTCTGCCAACTGGCTTATTTTTCTTGTTAGGTTCTGTTGTCTGGAGTCCACCTCCAAGAGTCTGTGGTGTAATCCTCAGGTTTTCCAAACCGCCTGACTTATGGCTGCGTTGACTTTCTGTTCAAGTTTAATTTACCTGACATCTATTACCTGCATATTCTAGATTCTAACATTCTAACAGTTCGTTAAGATTGAGCCGACTCAGCCAGAATCATTGGTCCGGTTCCGATTGCAGTGACTGTATACTGACGCCTGACTTCAATCCTACATATGTCTTGCGAATTCTTTTAATCCAGCAGGAAAGCAAGTAAGAACCCATTCCGTTGAAGAGATTCTTAGACTAGATACAGAGAAATTTCTCTCTTGAGGTCATTCTCAGCTAGAGAAAGTACCAAGAACCTTAATGGAAATCCGATTAGTGGCATAAAACTGGCCCAGCAGCCCCCCCCCTCCAAAAAACGGAATAGCAGTGTTTTGCGGGTCACAGATTACACAGTGATTAAACGGAAAATCAGTGATATATAAAAATCCACTTTCGCATAACGTTTAAAACTGGCTGTGGCAAGCTAAATCTAACCTATAGTGAATTATGGATTACGACATAAGGCTCATTCGGCTGCAGAATTCTACGTGAGCCGCAACAGATCAGCATCTGCTAGATGTTCATCATACTTGAAAATATAAACTCGCGGAGAATACCAGAGATTTCGCTTTGTAACCTTAACATTGACTCAAGTGGGACGTTTGCAATGTGACCTGAATATTCTCCAACTAGAAGAGATAGAACAGTAAATCAAGTTCGACTACATTTTTGAAACCTCCGTTAAAGGTGGATTACGTGGCGGCGTAACATAAAATACGGTTTTCTTCCTCATGCTGTCCTTGTCAATTTGCTCATGAGCTCAGAAAAATACAGTGGCTGAATTGATGTTATGCTCAACAAGAGCCTCCGCGTTCGAATCGGTTTCACTAACTTATGTATAGACCTGAACAGTCTGACAGTATTGTTTGGTTTGCCAATGACTGATTCGCAGTGCTCTTTTTTAGCCTGAATGGTATGTAGATAAGATTGTTGATATCCACCCGTGAACTTTCATCGTGGCGTGTTGTTCGCGTAACCACAACGACGTGATGTGGACTACAGCCGCTCGATAGTTCACCTCATCTAATAAGGTCGATAACATTTTAAATATGAGACATTTTCACAGAACCCGAATATCAAACATGAGCGCGTCTACTTTGATGGTGTTGACAAAGTAAAGTTGTCCACATCAAACATCTAACGGGTTTCCTGAACTTAAACCGTTTGCTCTTCTTTAGAAAAAAACCAAACTCTGGATGGAAAATACCTAATCATTCCGGGAGGTTTCACTGCTGGACATGCGTACTCTATCTGGAATTGGTTTAGGGTCTTGTATACGCACTAAAGTCATCGGGATATCTGACATGTGCAATAGGTCTGCGAAAGCTGAATACAATTGGCGTTTTGTTCAGTCTACCGCTATATGCTATTTATTCCTGTTCCGAAAAATAAATGTTTGTTTTGGGTGGGAATGTTTTAGTCTATGTGAAGCAAACTTTTGCTAATAAGGTATAAACAAGTGAACGGAATTGTGCTTCAGTCGACCAAAATGCTGTCGGGGAATGAAACAATCACTAGCTAAACAATACAACGGTGAAATGACTTTATTCAAATCATGAAACTGGTTTCTATCGATCAAGCCATTCAATACGTTACATGTTACTATACCACATACTAGTTCATCTCTGAAAATTCCTCAGTAAAGTAAACGTTGATGGTCTTGAAATAATGTCAGATTGAGTGCAATTTATAAATAATTTATCACCACCTCCAACCAATGCGACTGTAACTGAGAACTTGGAA